>JAODLL010016869.1:0-25738 GCA_026546735.1 Forbesichthys agassizii | reverse complement strand
CTCAAAATGCCTCTTTGCCAAACTTATTTTAAAATGTAATGTGAAGAGATATTTACTGTAGATCCTTTTATGTTATTATGTTATACTACACCGCAGCGATTTTCGCTCGTGCGTGTGGGAGCGACTGCTTATCAACAGATATCGCCAGGTCTCTGGTTGACTCATTGGTGTAGCCGCTAGACCGACCGCTCCTACCAACGCAAATCCAAAGCTCTATCAACTTTTTCTAGCGATTTAACATTTTTAATCGGCAGCGAGAGGTGAAGGAAATCACTAGCGTTTCCACCAATCAGAATCTAGGTAAAGGCTGTTCAGGCTTTCTTGCAGAGTAATATAAATATAAAAAACACAAAAACCTAATAACATTGAGAACATTTATTTTTATTTAGCAGCCTCAAAAGAAGTAAACTGTTTGCATTTCAACATGATGCCTCCAAATCACGGCAAATGGATGGATATGCGCCTGATATTGCTCGCCTGTTTGTCTGCTATGACTCCTTCGTCTTCATTTAATTTTTTTTTAAAAAGCAAAAAGGCATAGAAAGGCCTACATTTGATAACGCAAGCACTAGGCTACTAGATGTTGGTGTCAGTGTTGTGGTTTGCTCTTTACTAGCTGTTAGTCCCACAACTTCCTTGTTTTTATTTTCTACGTTGTCCGCACAGACTCAGAAGGTAGCTGAAAGAGTGTCCTCGCACAATCACGACGACAGAAATGGTATTTAGGCTGTCGCTAGAAGACGCCCAGCTGCTAGTCCACGTTTTGGTGTAGTTCTAGCTTTAGATGCAAAAAATAAAAGCTGGTCTTTGTGATTGATTTGGAACAAGGATAATGCTTTATTTTAGAAGCTGAAAAATATAAATATAAATAACTATAAATAATATTTATGTTATACGGCACACTGTAATATTAACCAATCATTTTTATATATTATTTTACAGATTTGTAGTTTAAATAGTTAATTTTCCTTAAAAGTGAAGGCGTATGTCTATGTAATGACGAGCATGCATAGTATGTCCATGTGTGCGCTAAGGTACAAACAGCAATAAATGCATAGCAGCGTCTCACTAACCCCAAAACCACATGTAAATTGATCTGTATATAATCACACTGCGGAATTTCCCCTGGCAATATCAAAACTATTCATTTACCCTTCACGAAGTGGTCACACACACGCAAGCACACACACAGATAGTTAGTCATTCAGATAGCGGTCTTGCTGCTGTGTTCGTTTTGGTTTCTGGGCTGCGTTCAAGGCTGATGTGTTTCGCTGGGGTGGTGTTGTATGAATGGGGTGTGTTTGTTGCCTAGCCAATGATATGGTACCAGCCTTTGGTCTGGACACACAAACATAGAGAGGGAGAGAGAGAGAAAGACTGATGTTTTTTCTGTTCTAGTTTCGTCTTTCTATTCGGTTTCTATTCGGTTTCTCCATATAAGGTATTGTAGTTTAAAATTCTAGTTATACTGTTGCCTAACCCTATCTTTCTTGTTCTATTGAATTATTCTCTATTTATTCATAAATCTGATTATATGCTGTAACATGATTGAACATGTGAAACAATGCACTATTAGCAAATGCATATTGTCCTAGCATGTACAAATAATGAAGAAACCTAAAAATAATCAGCACTATAATTTTTTTATTTTGTTTACAGACACACAATGCAGACCTAACACCATATGTGTGTTGTGACATTATATATGATTTGGGAAGACTTCAGTCATGTTTAAATCCATTCTGTAGACTATTACGTTTTATTTGTCTAAAAATAGTTTTCAAAGGCCTTGTTAAATGACCAAACATCTATAAAAAACCAAGATCAAATAAATTAACTGAAGATTTTTTAAAATGTTTTTATAATGTAACATTTGGTCGGTGAGACATGTAAAGTGCTATCCATGGGAAACTGCAATCTCAACACACCTGCCTGTTGTGAATGATGCCCACATATGTCTCTGTGGGCGTATGAATAACATTTTTCTAAGATGGGCCACACCAACAAACTACTAAAACATTAGCAAACACTTTTCCACGGTTAACCTCAACTTTTTTTCTTAAAATCCCCAGATTTTGTCGAAATCAGAGGTGGTTTCTAACCACACACAGCTGCAAAACTCATTTTATCGACTGTCAAGATGTCCGTTTTGCACTCGCAGTGTGGACGTTACAAATCCTAATCACTTCTGAAAATATAATAGCCTGTAAACTCCAACTGCGCACTCTGTGGAAACCCGCTACTTACCGGCTTTACTGTGGTTTCCCATAATGCATTGTGTCACAGCACTGTTCTCTCCTCCTGCTTTTCTCCTCTCTAATTTCAACTCTGATTCAGTCTGTAATTGAATATTCCATTGAGGGGAAGACTTTATTTTTATTTTATTTGATACGTGGCTTTAAGCCTCAAAGCAAAACACAAATCCAAGCAATTATGATAAGCATCAAAAATCTACTAAAATAAGAAAGAGGGACGGAAGCAGAATCTGTTGACGAAAATATATATTTTTTATTCACACCTGTGTGATCTCCCCGCCGATCCTGGTTTTATTAATAAATCTAGTCTTATTTAGTATTTAGGGTTTAATGTCTATTCTATTAATATCACACAACTGTAAGCATGTTTTCATACATATATAATGCCTATGTGTTTTCACTGAAAACCTACATTCAGTAGAAATATAAATGGATTTCAGACTGATAGAAAAGTCATTGATTATTTTTTGCCTGCACATTTCCTGTCTCGTTTAAGAAGAGGCACAACAATAACAAGTGTGCTATTCTGTCTAGCCTCACACTAACCAAGCACACACACACAAACACAGTACATAAAACCACAATTACATTCATGCTGACAAATGGAAAAACACATTTTCCTTTATGTTAAAGGTAAGGCACACAATACTGTATACAGACACTACATTTCAGACATAGTGCATATTCATGCTGACACACACATGTATGCATACAGTACATACAGAGAGGGGGGAGAGAGAGAGAGAGAGAGAGAGAGAACGTCTACAATTACATGGGAGTATTTTTCTAGAAAATTCCCTGACACCCCAGGTAACTGACCCCTGCTGTTAAAAAAACAACCATCATATCATCTCTCTTTCTCTCTCTTTCTCACACACACACACACACACATATATGCACTGCATCCGACCAGATGAAGTCCTTCAAAGGAACCGCACAATCACCAACATCGGACTCTCCAGAGCTTTGTGTGTGTGTGTGCGTGCGTGCGTGCGTGCGTGTGTGCGCGTGTGTGAATCAAAGCAAGTATTCGGCTAGAGCGGGATGTAGATGGAACGTGACACGACTAACTGCTGAGTGATTTGACACAAACATAGCCTTTAATGGACACAAACATGCACGCACGCACACACACGCACATAAAGATTTTTAATAAATTAAATAGAGACAGGAATAGAATAGTTTAGTGTCTCTGCTTGAACCCCCCCCCCCCCCCCTTCCCCCACCTTTCAATCCTCAAACTATCGTGACATGAAACAAGAGACATTTCCGGGCTCCAGAACTCTTTCATGAGCGCCTCTCAGCTCCATATTCATGTAAATCTGTGAATCATAACCAGAATGGTATCTGCAGGACAATAAGCACTGTTACGCCATTTATACATCCATAATGGGGAGCAGACAGACTGGGTCTAATGTGTTTTTAATGAGGAACGACTTGTGTTATTGTGTGCTATGGCTCGTGTCGGCTCGGATAAAGCTCAGCGTGGATGGCAGAGCACGACCGCTGTCTTGACGGAGAGTAGATCGGCTTCCACATGCGAGGCCTTCCGACGCTCCACCAACTAATGCACGCCAACAACTGCCACCGCCCAGAATTCAGGGAAACCGTTGTTTGTCTAGCTTTTATATGGTGTTGAATGGTCCTACTTGCAAACAATGCACACTGTCAGTGCAGTAATGTGCATACACACGCAAGCCATCAACACACAATGAATGTAGCCTATGTTCCTCCCATTAGCAGTGCATTTGATCAACATTATTACGGAAACCAGACTACATTAAAATCGTCAATAGAACACCAGGTGAAAGTGATTTACTTATAACGTCTGACTTCTACTAGAGCATATGTGTGGTCAGTACATCTACAAGAGCGCATAGTTCATCATATTTGCCTAAAGGGGGTCATTCACATAAAAAAAACACAACCAAACCACATATATCCTGTGTGAAACCACTCAGGAGGTTGTGTGTGTGTGTGTGTGTGTCATCAGTGACCTTGGCCGGTGAGCCACAATGTGTGTTTCATGGGCGTATTTGTTTGAGTGTGCGCGGGGGTGTGTGTGTCTTAAACCCAGTGTACAGTATTTCAACTGTGACCATAAAATACAGTCTTCTCTGTCTATTATTTATTTTGGAAATACTTCCTCAACTATGCCAACAGCTAGCATACCAATGGAACACACAAATCACGTGACAACACTCACACCACAATTATCAAAAACATGTCAGGTTCACCCTCCAGTCAGTGCTGTTGACCAGACACTGGCATCAATCTGGAGTTGGTCCCCGGGAGCTGCACAGCGGCTGCCCACTGCTCCCTTCGGGGATGGGTTAAATGCAGAGGATGAATTGCTCCTAAGGGGGATTAATAAAGTTGTATTCTATTATAGCCCAATCACGTGTGTGTAGAGATGCATGCTGAAAGCACAGGGCATGGTGATAGGCAATCTATGATTTCATAATCTATAATCCTTCCAACACTACCCCCACCACTACCCCCACACATCCCCACCTCTCCCTCTCTCTCTCTCTTCCCCCCTCTCTCCTGGAGCACAGATTGAGACAGCCTAACTGTAATCATCTCTGTTTAATCTGTTAATCCTTTTAATTATCTCACAGACATTATTCCCCACAATAATCCACCCCAGAGAACTCTACCCCCACCCATGCACCCTCCCTCCCTTCCCCGAACACACACACAAAGACTGTACTAACACACAAATGCAACATGTTTTTATGGACAACTATGGACAAACACTAGACGCATTGAAAATAGACATATTTACATGCCCTTTTTTCATCAAGTCTCCAACAGCTGCACTCTTCACTACACACATGATACAAGAACATGCTAAAAGTAAAGCAACATAGACATGCTGCACATCCACTTCAAGAGAAGAAACTCAACTAAAAAGTAATACATTCCATTTTTACCTAAACAAAACACAATTCTAACACCAAGCATCTAAACGGGCATATGTTCATAAATAAAAATTATTGTGCACTATTGCACGTGCACTATATGTGCACCTGCAATTCTGCTGACTTTATGCTACCTACACATGCCACATATCATATGAAAGCCCAGGATGTACATATTCCAACGGTATAACTTTTATCATAATCAGTTGAACAGTTTGGTAAAAGAGATTATTCAAATATGACAAAATGTGTAAAACAAATTTAACATAGCATAAATAGATCTTCATAGGTAGGCCTCATGATTGAGGAACCACACTTGATTTATTTGTGGTATTAACATTTTAGGTGTTTTTCCTGGAAATTGTGCTAGTTTATATGGGGTTAATAATATTCAGTTCTTTATTCATTAGTCAAATAAGGTGTAATTTTGTCATTTAGTTGGAAGGGGAATTCCAGCAACCTTGTGCATAAATGGGGAATGCCATCCTCCTTATAAACCCCAAGAAGTGGGGAGGTAAGGAAGGCATTGTTTTCTTTAAAGAACGTCAAAATGAGATTGTCCGATCCAGATTCTGTAAAAACACATTTACTATATTGTAAACCTAATTTGTAGAGCTTGTAAACACATTCTTATTTCAAAAGATATCGTATATGGTGTCATCCCTATTGCCCCTAATATTGTTAACACTTGTTATACTGTACATATTTTTGTTTGTTTGTAAAATAATCTATCAAATAATTATATTGCACAAAATACACTTTTGAGCACAACAATCTATTATTCACAATTGAAGTACAAATTAGCCCATAGTGAGTACAAATTGCTTGGGGTCCAGTACATATTGTAAGTACAATTGTTGATAGTTCAGTATCTTACATAACCAAATGTCAGTTTTCATACCATATCATATATGTTGTATTAGAACAGTAACGTGGCAACCACAAGAGGTGGATGTTGATAAAAGAGCCTCGAGCTGAAATCCAATAACTCATGATAGATCTTCTTTAGCTTAAAACAGATCATTACATAATACAATGAAACAGCTAGGATTTCTGTGCGGCATGTCAGTATGAGAGCCCCAGGTGGACTTTAATGTTGCCATCTGTGGTGAGTTTGGTAAGAAACGATCTACGATTGCTGGTTAAGATGGGAAAATGAGGTCCAAGGCAAAATTATCCAGCATTTGCCTTTATCTACAGTATAATGCTGTAATACCACTCGTTTCATATTATGACTTGTAAAGGGACATATATCAAACTGCATGTAGTCTGCTCACATAGAGTCCATAAATCATACTACCAGACCACTTAGCATTATTAGTCTACAACAAAAGTTTAATATTTCAAAACCATGAACACACAAGCGAGCATAAAGCATGCGTAAAACAAACAGAGTTGCAAATGATGCAACATAACTCAAGTGTGGGCCACTTAACATTATTGTAAAGCAAATACATCATATCTCAAACAGTAAATATCTCTCTCTCTCACACTGTTCCTTCTCTTCTCAGGATATAATCTAATTACATATATGTGTGTGCGTGTGCTCGATCTATTGGAATATTAATTAAAAGACTGTTTGCAAAAGGACAGAAGTGGATGAGGTACCATTTAGACAACACATACTGACTGAGCAAAGAAGCAACCCATGACAACAAGGGACACATGACCAGAAAAGAGGAGAGACTATATTGAATAGATGTAATGTGTGTCTGTGGTGGTAGGGGATTATATTGATGTATTTGCTATACAGGCATTGTGGACATTATTGAATAAATAACAATCCCATTGTTTTTATTCAAGTTTATTAGATTAGGTCTGTTGCTTAAATTGATTGGATTTAGTGTTTATTGATCAGTTGCCCATAACCAATTTGTCAATTGTGTGTAACTGCCAATGTTTAGCAGCATGAATGGACCGTCTTGAAGAGTAAGAATTATTGATTACAATCTGACTTGATCACAAATGACTGGTTGTTTCATGGACGTAAAGGGCTTCCTTTTCCTATAATGCCCTTTATGTTGTGAGTGTGTGTTGCGTGTGTGTGTTGCGTGTGTGTGTGTCTCATTAAACATTTTCCCCCTTGCCTGCATTCAGCAGAACAAAACTTTCTATAATTATTTGGCAAACAGTTTTTAACAAGGTAGACTGAACCCATGGGTGCCAAGGTTTAGAAAAGTTCATCCAACCGCTCGATATCTGCAACTTGCAGGTTCTCATTTGTGGGGCAATAATTGAGTGTGTGTGTGTGTGTGCTTATAAATGCGTGCTGTGTGCGTGTGTGTGCGTGTGTTTCCAATGGCATGTTTGGTGTTGTGTGTTTGCACTTGACAGTGTGTTGTAACTAATTTAAAGGCAGGAGCTGTTCTGAATGTGATAATGAGTTATTGATCTCATGCCTAAATTAATTTGTCGCTTTGGAAGTTTTGACTGTCAGTTTATCTCGTCTTTCACTCAAAGTTCTGTTCCTTTACTTCTTTCTCTTCGCTTATCTGCCCTACCCTGCCCTGTGTGTGTGTGTGTGTGGAGGTCGTGGTAAGATCTCGGGTGTGTTTCTCTCTATAGTCTCCTTACAGCATACTGTAATTTCCCTAATTCAGTAAAACTAATATCTAAAGAAGGTGTGTTGATTACAATTTGATTACAATGACTTTCTATACCTGTAAAAAGTAATCTTCTATTGTGTGTTATATTTACCAAAGCAATAACACATTGACAATGTTCCCTTGTTGTAGAATGCTTGAAGTTTTCCATTAATCCTGAGAACAAACTTCTTTGAGGAAAAAAGGTCCCCTTCTGGGGGTTTAGGGAGTGTGTGTGTGTGTGCGCGCGCGTGTTCGTTTGTTTGGATTTTAAAGGAGATTAATGAAACATCTACAAACAGAATATGGGGATGGGAGGGGCTGGGTGTGGATGTCTCAGGGTCGGTAGAGAGAGGGAGAGGTTTAGGCCAGCTATTGTGTGTGTGTGTGTGTGTGTGTGTGTGCGTGGTGGGGTGGGGGAAAAGAGGAATGGGGTCTCCCCTCTGAAGTCCATTCATGGCTTGCTGAATCAATGGAATTCTTTCTCTCTCTCTTACCCTCTGCCTCTACGGTACCCTGCTCTTTCCACTTTCTCAGACTCTCGCTTTCATGGGTTCATCCCCTCTGCTTGTCTCTCTCTCTCTCTCTCTCTCTCTCGGGCTTCAATTAAGGTGTCTTTCACCATATTGATCATAGACAGGTGGTGCAAACGTTTATAGCTGTTATATCTCTTCCAAAATGCAGCGGAGCAGTGCGTTTTTTGCTCTTTGACCCTGTAAAAGCTGTTCTTCACCTTCACCGCCCTTCAGTGTGCACTGGAGATGTACACAGGTCTAGTCTGGTTAACATAATAATGAGTTCAGGAATCGCCGCTCTCACAGAGTGAACCTTTCTCTCTGGGGTGGCTTTACAAATGTGGGCAGCCCCCCCTCTTCCTTAACCCCCACCACCCTGCATTCCTGCTGTCACAGACCCAGTATGTGATGTCATTCAACCAAGCTTCCCTGGAATGTGGTGCTGAATGACAGGTTGGAGGTTAAACAGCAAATGTTCTCAAATGAGAAGTCTAGAGAGATACGTGTACATTGAGATTGCATGAGGAACAATAAAAAATAAAATGTCTGTCAGTTGCATGCATCAGAAGTTAAAGTCTTCTGGACAGACATACTGATAGTCACAATGCCTCTATTGTGTATTATTGATTATTAAATCCAAACAGAGTGTTTTCCCACATTCCCATTGTTTTCTGTTTATGGATATACTAATCATTAATATTATATAAATGTTTGGCTAATTGATTACCTAAATCACCTGTCCCAACATTACCCTTTAACAATAAGTGTCTAGACTTCAGTAGTAGGTAAAACAAGTTCTTTTTCACACCAATGTTTTGAATGCAGGGTTCCATGGCGACGCCATAGTTTGCATTGTTTTCTGAGGAATTTCCAGACATTGTAGGTTTGTCATGTTATTGTTCCTCTCGGTCACTCTCCAGCTTGTTGTGGGAACCCATCGTTCTCCGTACGACGCCGTAACATACCTGTCAGTCAGTGATATGCAACACTTTTTAAAAGGGACGTAGAGGTCAATTAGTCCAGAAATGGAAGGTCAGTTTGCGTTGCCGTTGAATCCCTTCCTTGGTAGACCCAGTGGTATTTGAGTGAATCGGGGTGTTGTTCCTGAAAGGGCTCACATTCCAATGCTGTCATGGGTACGTATGTGTGCACCTCTGTGTGTGTGTGTGTGTGTGTGTGTGTGTGTGTGTGTGTGTGTGTGTGTGTGTGTGTGTCTGAATGCACAAGCACACATGCTGATGTTACAATGAAGGAACGAATGGTTGAACAGATGGACGAAAGGTTGATTCTGATGAGCATGCGTTTGTTTCCTTAAACCGCACTTCCGCTGGAAGAGGAGTTGAAGACAAAAGAGGTGAAATAGGGAAAGAAAAATGCGTGGATGAAAATGATTAGAGGGGGAGGAACAGTTATTTGAAATCTGAAAGAAGGAGAAATAGAGAGTGAGAGAATGTGAAATCTGAAAGACGCCAGAAAAAGGTCGGAGTAGAACAGAGATTCACATTGATATCACTGTATGATTGAAGATGGCTCTGTGTGTGTGTGTGCGCGTGCTTGTGTGCGTGTGTGTGCGTGAGTGTGTGTGTGTGTGTGTGAGAGCTATGACCTCCCGCTGGAGAGCTGTCTGTCAAAAAGACAGGCTGATGGATGGAGCTGCCAAGAGTGCATGTCTGTCGTTTATCAGCCTGCCAAGTACCACGCTATGCTTACCGCACACACACACGGCAGGTGCCTACAGTACACACATGCACACACTGACATACAGCTACATCTCAAGGGAGAGAGAGAAGCTGAGAGAGAGATACCACAGACAGACAGACAGACAGACAGACAGAGAGAGAGAGATGACGTAATAGAGTAACATTAAATTGGCACAGGTCAGTATTTTGCTCTCTAGGCGTGTTGTGATACGCTGAAGTTACAGTTAATATTTTCTTACTGAAGGAGTTACAATTAAATTAAATTAAATATTTTTTTCTTTGCGGGGGGGGGGACACATATGAACTTTGTTTCTTTTTTCAAAAGTGTGTTAAGGCCCAGGAATTCCTGCTGTCCAAATGTGGAGAAAGTGCACCAATATAATGAAATAAAAATGTGATCGGTGGCACTCAGAGGAGAGCTAAAGAGCTTTTCAATTTTCCGTGTGAGTGTTTCTGTGACCGAGGGATGCACACACCACATCTCCTCCTTACCGTGCGTGCGTGCGTGTGTCTCACCTACTCAAGGTTCAATGCAATAGTTAGCCTTTGGGGTCTAGGTGCCAGGATAACCCTGGCATCCTAATCTGGTTTTCAAACATACACCTGCACACACACCACAAACAAGCACACACACACACACACACGCGCGTGCGCACACAGAGGCTCAGCTTTACCATGCCTATACTTTTCAATTTTCAGCTCAATTACATTCCCCTGTTAGCTTTCTACACAGCTCCCCCTCTCCCCTTAGGACCCATACGGCTGTTTAGCACACGCCATCCCACTTAAAGCTTCCCCCATCGCTGGAGCCACACAGAAAGAAAACCCTATGCAGACCTTCAAGCCTTTGTTTTGCTATTCGTCTCTCTCGCTGGCAGAATACGTAGGTAGAAGTATTAGCTCCAACAGAAAGAGAGGCGAAACGCACCGGGCCATCAATGCCAGACAGGGTTTCAAAATAATATCCCTCCGGATGAACGGGAGGTGGAATGCTTTGAAATCTGCTTTCAGAAATGAACCACAGTGCTCTTTCAGCGCCCTCTATGGGCGGGAGTAACGTGTTATTACAGAACTGCTATGAATTTATTTTTGGGCGACAGTAGCACTGCTCCCGTTGGTTGGTTGCACCTTGCGTGTGTGAGTGGGTGAAGGTGAGGAAATACTGTGCTTTGAGTGGCCGCAAGGTTAGAAAAGCGCTATATAAATGCAGTCCATTTACCATCTGACTGCTATATACTGTAGGCTATACGCATTTAGAGGCATTTACTTTACCATACTTTATTCCTGTTTTACCTGAAATGTATTTATTTTATTTCTGAAGAAATTGTGTCGAAAACTTTAGTATAAATAATTAGACATACAGTATCTTGAGGTTTCACCACTGTTCATATGATCATGCTTATACATACACACACACACACACTATGGCCATATTTCATTGCATGCGAAGGCTCAGCTCGGCACTGCCTATTTATCAGACATGGATTATAAATGTATCCTAGACTAAGAAAACCGTATTGTTTTTTTTTTTGTTTTTATTTTAGACGCGGTTTATGTCTGGGAAATAGTCATACAATGCATTAAGCTTGCAGCATGTGGGAATTTTGACAATTTCTACAGCTTAAGCAGAAGATCCGAGTACTGAAAATAGCGACCATTAGCCTATTATTTACAAGTCCAATACACAAACAAATAAGCAATAAAGTCACATTAAATAGCCTAAATATTTGTCTATGCCTCGAACTAATGAGTGATGTCCTCTCTCATACCTTTGTTTCCACGTGCATGAGAAGAAAACAGAGAGAAATGGGCAAACAGAACAGTTTCTCAGAAACAGGAAAGATGGTATTGTTTTAAACAATGTATACACATATAGTAAACACACATTACAATGGCAAATAGAAACGAATACATAACAAAATTGGAAAGTCCTCAGAAGGCCCTGCTACTGCGTATCTACACACACCTTAGAAAGCCCCCACATGCAGATGATGGCTTAAGTCATGAAACCACCTCAAAAGAAATTAGAGAGCACCGCTGGTGAAACCCGATGAGGGGTTTCCTAACTCCAAACCCTGTAATATTGTTCAAATGCAGTGCCAAAACACTGCTTGTAATCAACTAATTACAGCTTAGGAAAGGTGAAGTCGTCTAATATCCAAATGCACCACAAAGTTACACTGATAGTTATCGTAGGCTATTCTCTTAGTCTTTCTCCATTGATATCCATTACCTAATTCTCATTTTTTACATCCTTGCCTATCATCTGTCTACATCTTGTTGAGAGTTGGCCATTTGTCATGTTGCCTGACACCTGTGATTGGTCAATCCATGCCTGTCAATCACTCCACTCCCATGGTGATGTCGGCTAGAGGTAATTGTCACAGCTGTGACAGAGCCCCTGGCTATAATCACCATGGTGACACAGAGCGACACAGACAAGTACTCTACAGACTTTTTATTGTATTTTATTTATTTTTTTTAACACTGCCTCCATGTTCAATTGTGTGCGGTAACATGCTGCCTGCTGCTCGGGACTTTTACTTTCAGCATGGCGCTGGCAGTCTGCCAGATTTGATCGCTCGCTTTACAGACAAACTTGAAAGTCGAGCAGCATGTCTCGCTATAGGATCCCCGTTTCACCGCCTCAAACCTTTCTGATCATTTCGTTTGTACTTTCTTTGAATGTTGAGGGAGTGGAAAAGTCTCTCCGCAGTTGTTTTAGGTGAAACGTTTGGCTTTAAACTTTCTTACAATCAAATCACAATTGAATGCTGTGTTAAAATGAAGTGTGTCCTGGGGCATCAGTGCGTATAGTATGTCTATAGTATCCATTCATCTTTGTCAGGCCTATCTTGTGGCAGAGATTACCAATAAATGAAAACATGTGGAAAGAGCACTTGATAAGTGAAACTACATCTTAAAAAATAAAAAGCACCCCACATGCACGCACACACACACACACACACCTAACATTAGTTTAATAAAACAAATAGCTCAAACTCCACTCCCCATCCCAAACTAAAGAATATGAATGGTGATTTGTAACAATGAAGTCAGGCTCAGGGGGAACGCATGGCCTCTGTTAACCTTCTGTGTTTCACACTATACCTGGAAATAATAACAGGCAAGTTAAAGCACATCATAGCGTACCGCATCGCACTGCATGGTTCTCTACTGAACATATTCCTCTGTGTTGTACTCTGTCTGGAATCTAAAAGAAAACATTGCACTTGTTTGGGTTTGGTTTGAAACTCATGAGCTCAGGTGCGGACCTGAGTTCTGCCCAAAGGGTGCACATAGGGTCATATCTTCCCAGGTACAGTACAGCTGTGCACAGCATGCTGGAGGAAATTAGAGAAATGTCAGTGTACTTTAACGTTTTGCGATACATTCCCAGCGTTCACAAAGAGAAATGAGCAGAGCATAAAGAGAAAGAGAGGGAGAGACTTTCTGTAAAGACAAATACCTAGGAGGATGTGAGACTGAGACAGGGAGGCAGATAGGAAGATTGAGGGGG
The DNA here is from genome assembly GCA_026546735.1 of Forbesichthys agassizii. Lineage (NCBI taxonomy): Eukaryota > Metazoa > Chordata > Actinopteri > Percopsiformes > Amblyopsidae > Forbesichthys > Forbesichthys agassizii. The sequence goes on along the minus strand of JAODLL010016869.1, from coordinate 12,242 downwards.
ACTGTAGCAGACAATATGGAGACAGGAGGTGTTTCCAGCATGCTGAGCGGACATTGTTGAATTTCCTCTCAAGTCAGTTGTTCATCTTCTTGTGCCCGTCCCTCCGTCTTCACCAATATCTCACTCGTTCTGTCACTGCTGTGGTTGCTGTGTTATGGGTATTCTTGTGTTTATATTTCCGACATTTCTCTCATGACGTTTGCGCTAAGCAATGCCTTTCACTGCAGTATGTCTCAGTTCTAGCTATCAATTCCTCTGCATTGGACACCTTGTTGTAGCTGGATTGATTCTCAAAGACAAAAGCAAAACATTTGCTCTTAAATCAAAGGTCTTCTCAAGCCAAAACACAGCTTGGTCCACTGTGATGCATGGTGGTTCAGTCGTCGTGGGATTGAACCTGACTGGGGTCTTTCACCGTGGGTATTTTGTCATTCACATGCTCCCCTTATCGACACCAAAAGTGGTTAGCGATAAGGTTTTAAAGGATGAGTATGTCCTTTGCTTCAGAAGCACATTTAGTAATATTTCTTGAAATTCTCTTTACACCCCGATAGCAATGACAAAATTAAATGCTCTGACAATACAATTAGAAATATCCGTCATCTGTGAGAGTTGCAGGAATGTGAAAACCGCGCACAGTTATAAAGTTTTGACCGAACTCAGCGATTAGCTGGCCTAAACTGTCTGTCTGCATGAGCTACATTCTTGCGCGTACTCTGCTTAATTGTGCACTATCGTGACCGCGGATTCATATGTCCTGCATTTCCCTCGTATCACAGGTCAGTCCAAAAAACCAGCAGGAAGGTCCTTGCTCTCCTCTCCCAGGTCATCCAGCTTTAAAAGATGATTTGCCTCACCAAGATGCAGGCTTTACAGCTTTTTTCAATATGCACTACTCATAATAAAGTGCTATCTTGACAGGTGTGAGTAATAACAATAGTTATTTTTACATTCATTATTATAATGTTTGGTGTTGTTTTTTTACATTTTGAGCCATTTCTTATCAGTACCGGTAGCAGAGATGATGTGCTCCTTTGACAAATGCTACTCCGGTGGACTCATCCTATTAATTGCGCGTTCACGTGTATTGGAGGCGTGGATTAGGAAGGATGATTGAGGCAAGGGCGGTGCTTTTTTTTTATTGTATCTTTCAAAATCTGGCTAAGTTACTGGTTTTTCCAAGATGACACACTCATGCTTTAGTCTCAGTTTCTCAGCACTGTCACATAAGAAACTCATGCTGAACATGTGATACATAGACCCCCGATAATAGATTATCATTGTCCTGTTGGCATCACAAGCGCGCATGAAACTCTGGCACAACTCTAGCGCAGCAGTGCTTTAGTGACTATATTTCAGTTTCTTTTACAGCAACTGTAGCCTATTTATATAACATATTTGCAAGACCTGCTAACAGACAGGCTCGTGTCATTTAGTTTCCCAACGAAATCTCAATATTTAGTGTAGCATCAGATTTTGTCATTGAGTAACTAGATTTAGTTGGCGGTCGTGCATGTCAATCAAAACACCAATGCTGTGTCCAAAGATTTACTAAGTAAAGTAAAGGCTGGCTTTGTGACACTGGCGGTAAATGGCATAACTCCTTATTAATTACTCCACTCCTTACTCCTTTTAATAAGGGAAAACTATTATTATTAAAAGTTGAACAAAGGAAACAAGTAGCAGGAATTTGTTTTGACTCATTTCACTGGTTAATATTGGAAACAGGCCTATGTATTCACAGTCACTTTAGCATCAGGTGGACTTGTTATTTACAAAGCGGTTTTATGCTAATGTTTCTTAGCTCAGGAGTCAAGAAGCTAGTAGGTCATTTCAAGATAGCAGCAACACTTAGCATCACACACTTCATGCTAGAAGGCAAATAATTATGATGTCATGAGGATTTCACGCACCGCGGCTGAAGCGAGATTGGGTGTATATCTGCTAAACTGTGTGCATGAACCCCCCCCCCCCCCATCCCCCTTGTTTTTGTGGGAAGCAAACAGCAAGTTGTTATTTCACAGGTTTGAGTATGATTCATGAAGTCAGGCAGGTGTGTGTGAGAGAGATACTGAAGACGTGTCAGAGTTAACACGTTTGTTGTCAAGGTCAAAGCAAACCGTTCAATACTCATCAGTATCATTCGTATGTCTGTCAATCGGCAGATCGCCTATTTTTAAACAGAAACGTCCGGACTGCTCTACATTCATTGTAAACAGAGGACAGAGAGACATTTACAACAGGACAGATGAAGGTTGTGGTGTCATTGCTGCTGTCTCTCTCTATCATCCTCCCCATCTCTCACTTTTATTGTCCTGATGTCTCAGGTGCATTTATTCAAAATTTCATTAATTAATCTCTCTCTCTCTCTCTCTCTCTCTCTCTCTCCCTCTCTCTCTCTCTCTCTCTCTCAGATGCACACGGCTGTTTTAAATTGGCATTAATTCATTATTGGAATGCCAGTGCACATCTTTGTGCGTGTGAGAGACAGTGAGAGAGAGAGCCAGAGCGCCGGATATATTGTTAGTGTGCGTGTATACTGTATGACTTTTCAATAGCATTCATAAGCAAGTGTAAATATATTTCATAGAAATATGCTTTGTTTGTTTCTTTGCCTCATTAGATAACATGCACAGAATTATATTCCATTTACATTTATTTCTGTGTGTAGAGTGCTTTATAATGATGATACGGGTACTGTCAGACAGCCAGGTTAACATAGTTGTCAGTACAGTACATGCCTTCTCTCAGTATCTACAGCTAAATGTGCAGTAACATAGTTACATGTGTATTGTGTCCAGCAGGTACATTAGTGAGCCCACTGATGACAAGGTAGGCAGGTATCGAAGGTATCGCTCTGCGGTCCCGCCACACACATAGAAATGCATTATGAAGCAAAGCTAAGTACTACAGCTTTGTTGATACGAGCGGTGTTGGCCATTTTGTTTATGTTAGTATTTACGGAGCCAGGGCTGTGCAGAAGTACCGGATTATTTATTCAACACGCACAGAGAACGCTAAACTAGTGAAATGCAATGTGATATTTGTTGAATTTGACTAAAAGTGTAATCGCAATAGCTGACTTTACCTCATCTGGAACTCTTACTCCTAAATGGCAATGTATTCCTACAGCTGATGCATAAATAATAATAATAATAATAAACAGAACATGGATGCTATGCTATGCACACTTACACATATACACATGCACGAACACACACTAACACACACGCACGCGCCCACACACACAGACACACATACACACAATCAGTGACAGGATTCCAACACAATCAAATAGTAACTAGCATGACATTTGCAGTTTAGCAACCAGGCCACTGAATGATGTGTGTGTGTGTGTGTGTGTGTGTGTGTGTGTGTGTGTGTGTGTGTGTTAGGGCTGACCCCAAATATTTGATTATTCGGGTATTCGTTCATTGGGTATGTATTCGATTTAATTATTGGGATTTGAGTATTAGTTTTTTCACATTATTCATGCAGTTTTCCCATTAATCCCTCCTGTCTCCATATAAACCCACATGTTGAAATGTAATTGCCTGCCCTACACTGGGTCATCAACACAATTGATTGCAATTGGCTCCGTTTGTAAGAAGAGAGCGAGGCTATTCATTCAACACACTTATTGGCTAATACAGGAGGTATAAGCTATTGGACTGGGTCAATTGACTGAGTCAATTGACGTGTCAATCAAAGTGACCATTTTGAGCGCATGGCTATTTATGTGTGCTCACTGAAGCTAGGAATCGAAGATTACTTCTGTTATACTTTTTAATTATAGTTGAGTGTTTTTAATGGTGTTTTCGAGAAAGTATTCGAATACTTGTTCAGGAAAAAAAAGTATTCGAAACCTGTAAAATGGTATTCAAGACAGCCCTAGTGTTGTGTGCATGTGTTCGCTTTCTAACAATAGTCCTTTATGTCGAGGGCCAACATTTTTGTCTTACAGGTTTATAATATCGTGCAAAAATCGCATTATGCGCAATCATGCATTATCTGAAGATCAATTGACCACCACTACCAGCATCAGATATTTGACTGATAGTTGGCTGCTAGAGCGTTACTAAGTGGTTGCTAGGGTGTACTGGCTGTATGCAGGATTGTAGGCCTTGGGAAATATTACAGAAGTAAAAATGCTTTTGTTTAAAGAAAGCTTAAGCTGATTCAGAGTTTTCCACCATTTGCCTCAGTGCCCTCATGTTTCTCAGTTAAGTTTCTACTGTTTGTATCCCTCATAAGAAAATTAGACCATTAGCGCCAAAGTTGGCAGTTTTATTATAATGATCCGCATACTTGTCAATGGGGAATATGGGTATATGGCATAAGAGTGAAAAATCTGTACAAAAGAGCAGACTTTCTGACTGAAGAAAGTGTACTGCTGCATATTTTTAAACAAGCCATCAGAGTTGTGCTATAGGGCTTTAAGAGTCAATATTGTGTTGTATTAAATCATATTTTCATGCAATTACAGTCAAAATTAAAAAAACTTTTTTTTATATTACAGCCATCCAATATGAGATTTACAGACTTTGGTTTGTCCCCACTTTTAGGGTATCTATATCATATCCTTACAACATTAGTTTGAAGACGATTGGTCGGTTTACAATACATTTCACAGCTTTCAAATTAATTATCTGCATTTTATATTCCATTATGGGACGTCCATTAGCAGCAGTTTTAAGGACATTACGAGATGTCACCTAAGGGCCAGCCCAGTCAAATACTATTATGGAATGTCTTCTAAGCAATAAGTTGAATCTATGAGTATGGTAATTTCTAAAGGTGTTATATTATGAGATGTGCAGACATGCCAATCTAATATAATTGGATAAAGCTGCCTTCAGAATGCACATTTAGTTACTCAAGGAGTTGTACAACTGTATGTACACAATAGTGTGTGCGCGTGTGTGTGTGTGTGTGTGCGTGCGCACATGTGTGTGAGAGAGAGAGAGAGAGAGAGAGACAAAGAAAGAGAGAGACACACCTGTGTGCTTATATGCAGCAGTGTGTAATTCAAACTTAGGCTGCCAAATGTCATTTTCAAAATCCTGCTGGTATTTAGCAATTCAAACCACACGATGAAAGCTGGCTGATTCAAATGACATTTATTCATGAGCCATTTCCTGCCTCTTGCTGTTTTAGGTGATACCGCACAGTCTCCTGCTTCCAAAGACCGAAAGACTGGCTTTACGCATTTCTTCCATTTAATTTTGTTTTTAATATTTATATTATTTTTAATTTGAATGCAGGTGTTCCCTTCTTACATCCATTCATTCCGCCCCCCCCCCCCTCTCTCTCTCTCCTCCCCTCACCCCCTTCCCCCCACCACTCATTTGAAAATTGAGGTATAATAACCTTTTGATGTGAATGTCATTATTTTCAAGGGGACATTAGCCATGCAAAAGTGCTCTGTGTCTGTATATATGAGAGAGACAGAGAGAGAGATTTCCCCATGCTTTGATCAAGTTCTTAAAAGTTTAGAACTCTATGTATGCACACACACACACACACACGTGATCTTGGTGGGGGTGTTTCTGGGATGCCAAAATTCACCGGTGAGCCATGCAGATTGTGGGTTAATCAACAAATCGCCAACCATCCATCATCATCGTCATCATCATCATCACTTTATTATTGCCTGCATCATCAGCAAGATGACTCTTGAGTGTGTGCGCTTGCACAAAGGATATTGACGTCTTATCTTGTGTTTTTCAAATCTGTGAAAGAGACAGATGTTATTTTTTCCCGTTCAATTTAGTTTCAGGTGAAATTGTATGTATATATTGGTGCGTGTGTGCGTGTGTGGGTGGATTGAGATGGTCTTAGACTGTGTTTTTTGAGGGTGACTTGCCGTGTCGTCCTTGGTGCCTGCACTGTTGCTGTTATTGGCAAGCTAATTGGTTGATGGCAATTACATAAAAACTCCTAATTGGTTGTGACACTGAAATGACCACACACAAAGAAAGAATGATTTTCACTGTGTGTGTGTGTGTGTGTTTGTGTGTGTGTGTGTTTTCTGGTTGTCAACCAATATTCCAAGCTCATTTAAATAAAATAGTGGCATTAACAGGTGTGAAAAAGCTCACACTGCTTTAGATGACAGTGAATGCAGGTATGATTTAACGTGTTAAATTGCAATCATTAGCAACACCTGATATAGAATTATATAACATCTTATAATGGAAAAGGGCAAATGAAAGGAAACTAAGTGACTGTGACTAATCTAACATGAGAGAGAGAGAGAGAGAGAGAGAGAGATTGAGAGAGAGAGATACATACTGTACAAGAAAAGTCTATATTCCATTTCACCAGTTAAGACTACAAAACAAACACAATGTGGGAAAAGTGTAAAAAATAAACATTAGAGCTGGAACACAGATGGTTACAGAGGGAGGGGAGGTGTTGAGAGGGGGAGGAGTGATGGGACTCCCCATGGTTGACTACCCCGAGAAGAAAAGAGCCTAATTTCGGAGGAGGCCAGGGTTGGCATAACATCACTCTCGTTCCTCTTCCTTTCTCCACCCCCACCCCCCCATCCCAACAATCGTTCCAATATCCTCCCTCTCTGCGGCGTTCCCGACGCCCCCTCTCTTATCCCCTGCCGATCCTCTCTGTGGGCTCCCCACATCAGCCGTAGCAGATTTCCTCAGACACTATGAAACCGCAAGCTGTACAGCAGGTGGCTGTGTAAGAATAGCCCACTGATGGCTTAAAATACACTGTATGCTTTCTCTGGACAAAAATGTGGGTGACCAAACTCGATTGAGACTTTTTCCCCGAGCAATATACTGGAGTCATTGTGTTTTCCCTCGCACGTTATTATTGCACTGGTAAGCCCCTAGTCGTCAACATTATATGACCGTGGTTGTACTGAGCAGCTCACAGTAAGATAATAGCCTGATTTTCATGACACTGCTATGGCCGTAGAAAATAGAGAAATCGTTTCATAGTGTTATGGAGAGCAAGTGCTAAATGATTTATTAGTACTGGTGTGTCTGAAAGTCCTATTTTTATAGGTCAGGTTCTGTATTGATTTGTATATGAACTATTTTTCTCTCTGTGTTTCTCTCTAGCGCCCCCTAAAGAGCCCTCCATCACCTGTCGGTCCAACACATACCCGAAAGGCTTCTACTGCAACTGGCACCTGCAACACCCCACTTACATCCCTACTGACTTTGAGGTGGATGTGCAGTAAGTGAATGTTTATGTGTGTGTATAAGGGTTGGGTCTGTAGACGATGACATCATCCATCGCCGACGGCCGACAGCTTATTATTATTACGCTTATTTCGAGGCTCGCCCAATTGCTGAGGTATGGATCACCTTACTTCTCTTCTTCCTCTCTCTGTCCCTCAAACACACACACACACACACACACGCAGCTGCCAAAATACACTCTTTCATTGGCTATATCTGGCAGTGCAATCAATGCATTATGCTAACGTGATGCTAACAGCAGCAAAACGAAACGACTTTACAGTTTACTGCTCGTGCTAACTCACTTTGCCCACGGTGCCTACTGTGTGTGATATGGCTGGATGTTCGCTAGCTGACGACAATCGCCGTCTGTCCATCTTTTGCGCGAATTATATGAGCATATAAATCCTGCACACCACTACAGAAGAGTCCTCTTTCAGGTAGGTAGGCTATAAACTTGTAGGCGATAAAATCAATGTAGCTACTGACAGACGAAGTGGAACCGTTTTTACCAACTACATTTGCCGACGTGGACGCCGTTATTACAGGTCATTATGACTAGACCAGAAAAGGCCTACGCATAGGGGTTAGGGAGAAAAAGTAAGGAAACACGGTGAGTAGGTGAGAATGGGCATAACATTATGGCCTGCCTATAGTAATTTATTAACTACTTCAATTTTATAGATAGTCAATCATTTTTAATTAGAGCTATTGTTTTTTTTTTATTTTTTTAAGTTGACTAAATTTGGCAAAGTTTTTTTTTCCCAGGGGTGTGGGTGACTTGCTTTTGCATGTGTTTTTGTAAGATATGTCTGCATGGGCTTGAGATGTGGAGCCCCTAATTAAGAATGGTCCAATTCGCCATTATTCTGCAAGACAGCTCAGATATAAATGGCTGCTTCACCCCTCTGTGTAATAGTTTACGCACTGTGTGATCTTGCAATTACTTTCTCTCAGTTAATATTTATACGCGTTTGAGAGACAGAGAAGTTAATAAGATAAATTGAGTACGAGTATTTATGCCCAATAAAACATGCACTTGTTCATGAGGCAGTACATAAAAAAAAAAGATTATTTCCCTTTTCCCTCTTTCAGTTGCTCAATCCTATCTTATCTTACCATACCTTACCTTTTCCTGTGTTTCTTTCAGACATAACCAGCGGGCACTGGAGGTCCAGAGAGACATAGTCCATAAGAACCGCTGTCATGTCCGTTTCCTCGAGGTGTTCTCCAGTTTCCCATACCGTGTCAATGTAACGGCTGTCAATGCCCTAGGGAGGGCATCTGGGACACTCTCCTTTGAAGAGTCCACTATAGGTGAGGAGGATAGTGTTCTGTGTCATGTATACCTTCTCTTTGTAATCCTGTGCTTCAGATACTCCTGGTACTATCTGCAGTGTAGTCATTTAGCTTATGCTTTTATTCGATTATATTTTTACTGTGTACGTAGGAGCAGTTAGACGTTGCAGACAGTGCAATACAGGAGCAGGCAAGCAATATGTATTTAGGAACAGCTACTGGAGGGAGGCAACTTGCCCAGGGGTACTTGGGTTGGCCCATGTTAGGAATTGAACACAGGACCCCTCGGTTGTGGGAAGCTCCTTACCTTGTACAAATACATTTTGTATCGAATGTTCTCAAAGTTTATTTAGTTTCCTTAATTATGTTCAGCTACATTACGTTTTTGTTGGTTCTGCGTCAGTTGAGTTTTCAGATTCTGTTCTGTTCTCGATAGCCAAAAGCAAGAAATTCCATGACCTATTCATCCTTTTCTCATATTACAGTTGGAAATGCCAATCTTTGACACGTGTTTCTAGCTAGAAAATATAATATGATGGAGGAAATAACATGCTGTGTGAGCTATAAATCAAAGGAAAGTTTATTTCTTATACAATAGCAAGACCAATCAAAATGTATTGCAATACACAAATAGATTAGGTTTTGTTTTACATGTTCAAGACATAATGAGAAAACCTTTTTACTATTATTGTAAAACTTAATCATTCACTTTGCAAAAGAAATTAGACCATTTTGGATAGTGAGTGGGTTTCTATGGGTTCGCCATTCGCCATGTACGTAATAGAATCCCAGTGCTTAGAATTCATACGGGACTCGGTTGCAAGGCATTGGAGAGTAGAAATTCATTTTAAACGGAATGAGAAGTACTTTGATAGATAAGTGGAGTATTGCCGGCAGGCCAGAGCTTTCTTGTTTTGCTTAGAGTGCAATATGGGCTGCACAAGTCACACGAGAGCAAGCACACACATTCATGCACACTGCGACCAACACACCACTTTAGAAGGGTGCCTGTCCGTGTGTGTGTGTGTGTGTGCGTGTGTTGTGTGCGTGCGTGCGTGTGTTGTGTGTGCATGCTAAAGTAGCCAAATGAGGAGGTGACATGCTCTGCCAACCCCCAGACACAAAACTCATGAAAATGCTAATGCTATCTGGATTAGCGTCTTAGCAAAAGGAACACTCACACAACTAAAGGAGAAAGAAAAATAGAACTTTCCCCCTCTGTCCCCTCATCACACCCCTCCTTCCCCCGTAATTCCTTCTCGTCTCGTTAACAGTCTTCCTCGTGCCATTGTAAATTGTAAGTCACATTCATTTACAGGGACGGCGGGGCACATCGTAAATAAATAAAACAATTTCATGCTTCCTGTTGCACTGCTGAGTTCAGAGTGGGAGTCAGATGATTCTCCACTGTCCCTGTTCATCCGACCAAAGCTGGGATAAAATGAGATGGGATCGTGTGTGTGTTTGTGTGTGCGTATATGTGGGTGCACGTGAGCATGTTGTGGGTATGGTTACAAAGAGCACCCTCCAGCAAAGCTCCAGAATCATCAAACGATAGTTTTCTAGTGTCAGGATGATCAAACGATGGCTGATCTGAGTATGCCGAGGGATCCACGTTTTCTAAAGTTTTTGGCCTACATGCTTCTACAACAAAGAACACGTGCCCACCCCCTGAAATTGAAAGCAGTCATCTTTTAAAATAAATAATAATGTTAATAAAGGACATTTGTGTTGAAAAATTGCTTTACCATAGCTAAAAGCATTCAATTCAAATTCACCACGTCAAATGATTGTCAACCAGTCACCACATGTATATGTACAGTATATTGAATGTATATTGAATTGAATTGAATTGTATCTTATTGGCTCCTTAATAGCTGTTTTTCAGTTTGGTAGCTTATTGGTAATGCATCCGGTCATATAGCAGCTTTTAGGCATTTCTCTGATGTTTGTTAGAAGTGATGAAGAGGCAGTTTAATGCAATGAATAGAAAGTCAATGAAAGTCAAAAATGTGGACCCTCAACATGGCGGTGTCAGCACCGTCGCTATGTGAACAGTGGAAGCAGTGAAGTATTGTAGGTCTAAATCCTCAATAATGTCTCTGATGTGTCAGAGAGTTTTACAGACACATTCCTATTAAGTTAAGCTAAACTGACTGCTGACCTGAGAACACGTTTGTCGGCCTTCAACATGTCTTTACATCGCTAACAACTTTGCAACACAATAATTATACTCTGAGACATAACTGGTAATACTATAATGCACTGTTCACTAAATGGTGTTTTAAAATATGTTTTAATTCATTACACACACACACACACACACTATAGAGCATGACACGGGTGGATTTGCACTACTGTCCCATGCCACAAAAATGTTCCTGTCCTGCCCCATGCCTTATCTATCTAAACAATTCCTGTCCTGCTCCATGCCTTATCTTTCTAAGCAAGCAATGTCCTGTCCCAATACCAGATCAACTGTCCCATCCCGTTTTTTGTATTTTTTTTATTTATACAGACAAACGGATGCATTTTTCCATATTACATTGAGTGTATCTGCGTGGACTAGTAGTATAGATAGGATTACATTAATTGGCGTCAATTAGAAATTCTTAACATAACATGACCTAAGATTAACTTGTTTGTTTTTTGCATCACTCAAATTTCCACATTATGGCTGTAGTAGTACTTTGAACTTGTGCTAGAGAGGTTGATAGTTTTTTAGTACACATCACAAAATTGTAGCAAGAGTTCTATAGGCTATACATTGTCTGTACCATCTCTACAAATAACCATAGTGCAGATCATCTTACTTACTGTGACTGCAGAGAACATTCATGTTGCAATATACTTTTTTATTTGCCCATAATGGTACATTTTTCACTGGGAACTGTGGGATGAGGTGTTGGATGTGGTCTACGTGCTATATGGACACTATTTTTTATCGCCTAAAAAACTACAACTACCATACCAAGTATAGTATGCACCATATATTTACCTCGCAGCTCACACAAGCTCTGTCTCACACACTCAAAACTTGCGCCGGTGCTACGGAGATCATTTCATTCATGGGATTGGGATCGAAACCCGGTTCCACATTTCTGAAAACCCGAATCTCAAAAAGGTCTGAGCTTATCAATACTGCTATCAAGGCTAGTGGAAATAAGCCCATATATAGATACGTGTCCGAACTGCACAAATATTCATGAGAAAAGTGCAAGTGTGTCAAAAGTATACGGCTGTACAATAGCTCAATATCAATACTGTATTTTCAAGATCTAACTTTTTACGATAACAGTGAAATTATTTGTAAACTACATTTTTTTCTTCTTTTTTTTTTAGTTACGCTCGCCTAAATGTAACAGAAAGGCTTTATGTTATTACGTGCTAATGTAGGCTTTCATCTTCTGAGCTTGGCTGTGTTTACTAATTCATGGAATTGACAGTGTCAATCAATAGGCATACAAGAACCGCTACTGACACCTACTGGCAGACATACATATAGCCTTCATACTAGCCAGAAAGAAACTAGAAAAAAACTACCTTTTTTTAAATGTATTAAATATTATAGATTTTTATAGAAGGAGGTTTCAAAGGCTTGACACATTTATTCACCCATCCCTACTTTTGGCACAGGCTGGTCGACCATTGCGAGGTTCTGAGTGGAACCTGTCCTGTTAAAACGCTGTATGGTCTTGGCCACCGTGCTGCAGCTCAGTTTCAGGGTCTTGG
>JAODLL010016860.1:0-27400 GCA_026546735.1 Forbesichthys agassizii | reverse complement strand
TGGTTTCAGGATTACTAAGCGCGTTCGCAGCTCATTGCTGCCTCTCATAGTCCATTGACGCCACTATTTTTTCAGATTGGAGTATAGGTATATTTTTCCGAGTCGACCGCAAATCGACGTTAGTAACGTTTAGTAACCGGTGACGTCGGTTACGTTGACTAATCGTCCCAGCACTAGTGTATATATGTATGTGTGTATATATATGTGTATATGTGTGTATGTGTATTTGTATATATGTGTGTATTTGTATATATGTGTGTGTATATGTGTGTATTAGGGGTGTAACGGTACACAAAAGTCACGGTTCGGTTCATACCGAGGTACCGAAGTCGCGGTTCGGACATAGTTTATAGTCTATATAACCTCACTTTTTTTTTTAGCAGAACGTACCATGTCATGGATAAATATAGTATATTGTAGGAGCAGAAATGTACTACAAAAATGTTTTATTAGACCAGCCACGCTCCCTTTCACAATCATTTAATTGTGAAATCCGTGTCATCTTGTGTGTGTGTGTGTGTGTGTGTGTGTGTATATATACACACAGCCAAAACGCGATACGTTTGTTACTGTAGCACCTGTGTGGAGGAGGGTATATGCACTCTCTAAATACATGTACATATGTGTATATACATACACATATGTAATAAATATAAAATATTCACATAATAAAGAGGGTCTGTTTATGTAGCCTAGCTAAGTACATTACCAGTTATATCAAGCTCATAACATTGTATGCTGAGACTGCCGTCAAATGTCATTTCATCTGAGCCTAGGGGATTATCTACAGAATGTGGCATGGGGTTGGCTACTGTAATATTGTCTGTACATAGCATGAATCGTATAATGTCCGATGCTAATTGAGGTCTGTGGCTTTGTGTGGCCTGCTCGGGGCTCCGCGGAAGTACCACCGGGACCTCCGTGACTTGGTGCCCACACGAGACTGCTCCTAGGGCGGGTAAACATTCACCGCGATCCTGGTCAGCGCTCCGGAGGTATCGAAAGCGCGAGGCGAAAAAGTGTCGGTTAAAATGCATTGTAGTAAATTACAGCATACACACGTGGATGTTTGCGACGTAGTCCTACATATTTTATTCGCTTCAAGGCGGATTTTGTTTCACTTTCGCCAGGCGATGTGTTCATCAACGAACCATTGATGTCACATGACAATAGCGGAACTTTTTACTCAGCCGGTAAAGTCTTGATAAGATGGAAACTATTGCTGGAAAGGTCGAAGGCACCGTTGCATATCTTAAGGTACCGTATTGTTTTTTGTGAATGAATTACTCTCTGGTAATCCCCCTGGAGCGCAAATTAGCCTACTTGCTGTTTGTCTTTGACGAGTGGAGGCGGAGCACTTCCACGGTACCGTACGCGTCCACGTATGATTTCCGGAACCTACGGTACTGCACAAAAACGAGTACCGTCATGTTTTCTACATTTTTGCATCATCTTGGTATCGAAGTATCTGTTCTCGTGACATCCCTAGTCTCTAGTGACTTGTCAGGTAGAAACGCAAATAGCCTACTACTGAAGAGGACTGCATTATTTTATTACTGCTGAATTGCTGGAGGCAAAATAAAAAATAATGCCAAATATGGTACAAAGGCGCATATATGACACACACATTCTACTCTAGGTCCTCACAAACCCGTCACTAATCTGCTTCTACTTAATTTTTATTGTTTCGCTATTGCTCAAATATGAAGCCTATGCTCCACGCAATGCATTCTTTACGGTGTTGCAACAGATCGCTTATTTAGTACTTAGTATCGTATAACAAGTTTACACAGACAGCTCTATAGCACTTCTTCTGTGGTAGAGCGACATAGTAGAACGACAATATTGTCAAACCCTCCTTGCGTAGATCAATGTGTAGCTTGCGTAGACTATGAATCGGCTCTTAGTCCATAGTCCATTGTCACGCAGAATGTCCAGCACAGGGACCGTGTGTGTGTCCATCTGTTGACTTTATACACTATGCATACAGTGGCCCTCCTTTATCAATCTAACGTTGAATCCAGCGCAGAACCGAGCACAGAATTAATCTTACGATGGCGCTCACGTGTGATTTATGAAACCGCTCGTATCTCGCCAAACAAGTGTAAGAATGATCACACAATGATAAATGTGGCAGTGGAAAACGCGTCATTTAAATACCACGCCCTTATATATGCTGGATTTAGAGGCCTTGCCGCTAGAGTTTATGATGTGGAGATTTGTAATACGTCTTGGAGAATAGGTATGCGAAACAGCTATGCACCACCTACTCCTGGCCGGTTAAAGCCTTAATATAGGCATACTAGTCTACTACAGTAGGCCTATATAGCCAATGTATCATAGCCTATCTAAATAGAAGGTTGGGAAGTGAACCACTACATCTAGAGGGCTCTTTGGGCATAGGCTATTCTCTATATTCTATAATGAATATGTGGATGCATTGGCATGCTTAAATGCCTACCTTGTCTGAAAACAACTCAAAGGTAATTCTCCTAATAAATATTAGACGTTTAGATATGTTATTTATTGCTTAATTTTAATTATGTTTCTTCTGCCTAAATCAGACAGGTGGTGCTTAGCTTTTAAAAATAAGAACCTGAAAAGCGGACCCCATTTGAGGCTGCACTGAGCAGGCACGGCTGTCTTGGCAATCTAGATAGTCAGCATCATCAAATAATAACACCATGTTACTACTACACGGGTCTTAGGAAATAATATATTTTGGTGTCATATATTTAAATGAATGTATCTACTCTTAAATGCTTGTCAGAAGCAGAATATAATCTAAAAACAACTCAAATAATTATCTGCCACCTCTATGCTGTGCACCACAAGTAAGATGACTCGAAAACCTGCGTACACGAGTTGAGACTTAAGGTGAGATTTGATCGTTTCCACCGCTCACGTCCAAATCGGTCCAGATTGATAAATGAAATGATCGTACGCACCGATATAGTACGCACCGATATCTGTACGCACGTGTCATAAATAAGGGCCAGTGTGTTCTCACTGAGCTAATCTAAGCCTGTCCTCCTCGCACAGGTGTTTGAGGTGAACGCTTCGTCCCAGCGCAGCGGGCGTCTGATTCTGTCGCAGCTGAAGGAGGCCACACAATCCCACCAGGTGGACATCCAGGGGGCCAATGCCCTCAAGCCCACCTGCTTCAACAGCTACAGCAGCGCTGGCTCATCTAGACCCGGGTCCTCCCCCAGTACGAACATAGTATTCCAACATTAAACACATTGTACATGTTAACATGGACAGCAGTGGTTACATATTGTAATGTAAAGACACCGTTTATAACATAGACAGCAGTATGAAATGTTGTAACGAAGACAGTTGTAGTATAGACAAATATAATAATAAAAAGACACATTTGTAATTTGGACCGCAGTATTAAATACTGCAATGTAAAGATGAAGGTCTGTATTTATTTTTCCTTTCTTCCTTCCCTTCCTCACACTACAGGGAGGGTGAACTCTCCTCGCAGGGTGGTCTCCTCCCCCAGGAAACACCCCCAGTCCCCGAGACTTGCCAAGAAAGCCACTCTGGCCCCAACCTCATTGGCTAGCTTCTTTAAAGTGGGACGGCCCCCTAACAAGGATGTGGCTAATAAAGACAACTCTAAAAACACAGGTGAAGGCTATGTAGGAAACTGTGGTGTTTGTAACACACATTGTAGTGCATTCTAGGGCTGTCCCAAATACCATGTTAGAGGCTTAGAATACTTGATTGTTTTTCTATTGAGTATTGAGTATTCAAATACTCATTCTCAAAAATACCATTACAAACACTCTTACAATAATTCATGTTTCATAACCTGATAAAAATCATATACTATGAAGACTCGTGGCATATATTGGCCAATAAGAGCGTATGTTTAATGAATCGCTCCGCTCTCTTCTTTCAGTCAGACAATTGGAATCGATTGTGTTGATGACACTGTGTAGGGCAGAAAATAACTTTTTCATCATGTGGGTTTATACAAAGACCGTAGGGATTAATGGGAAAACATGCATGCATAATGTGAAAAAATGAATACTCGAATCCCAATGTTTATAATCTAATGCATACACAACGAAGGAATACCTGAATTATAAAGTATTTGGGGCCAACCCTAGTGCATTCTGATTGGCTATTAGTCTTATAAATAAAGGAAACTACCACATTACAAACCTCTTAAGATAGACTTTCAACAAGAAGGGGATTTGTGCACTGGTTGTGTAGACAACATTGTTAGTTACCATGCCTATGTGATTTGTTTGCGGTATTGCCCATAAGGTTGAAACCAGTATTACAAAACAGTTTGGGTTGGAATTCCCCTCCCACACTTGACCACACTATTGTCTGTCTGTCTGGTGGCTTGTCCCTCCACTTCACTGGTCCTATTTAGTTTATTATACAATATCTGTCACTAGCACATATACCTACATACTGTATATTTTACACTGTGTCTGTGTGTGTATCTTTGTTCACATATATTTTAATTGACGTTTATTCTTTTTATTACACTCACTCTTCTTTAGTTTTTCCTAGCTACATCATTACTTGGCAATACATTTGGTTCTGATCTCACAGTGGTTTGTTGATGGAATGTTGAAGCAATGGCGACATTTCCCTTTTCCTCCTTAGTGGTTCCCACGAAAAAAAAATCTAAAGGGACAAAGGAGGTTGCGAGCACTTCTAAAGAGCATGTGCTTAAAACCACTCCAGTAACCATCAACTCCAAAGATAGCCTTTGTGAAGAGCAGAGCAAGAAGACCGCCACATCTCTCATCCTGTTTGAGGAAGTCGATGTCATTTTTGACGAGGACTCTGGGTTTATGGCGGCCATTAAGACTTTCATGACCACCACCAAGAGACCAGTTATCCTCACCACCAGCGGTCAGTTTGACAAAATGGCATTTTATAAAAGCCTCTTTGAATTAGCCAGTGGCTTATGCCTTAGTTGCCTGTTACCATTTGTAGCTCAATGCATTTTTATTCTACTCCTCAGTCGTTATAATGATTAGTATGCCTTTGTGTTGTGTTACTATTAATTATTTGTATATATTCTGTTTCTGTATATTGAACTTGTATCAAATGATGCCCTTCTTTCAGATCCAAATTTCAGTACGATGTTTGACGGCAACTTTGAAGAGCTCCATTTCCAAATGCCATCAGTGGTGAGTGGAGTTTTTATTATTTTAGTATATTTGAAAATTGCATGCTTTAATAAACCTGCTTGCTGGTACTTCCCAATCACAAGGAAGGGAGGTTTTCAGTACGATAATTAATTCTCTCTGTATTCCCCTCTTTCAGTTAAACGTTAGCAGTTACCTGCAGTTGTTGTGTCTGGCTGAGGACGTGAGGACAGATTCCCAGGATATCAATGCTCTCCTCCGTCACAACAGCTGTGACATCAGACAGAGCATCCTCCAGCTGCAGTTCTGGACTCGCAGCACCAGAGGGCGCCAGACCTCAAAGCTTTCCCTGCACTGTGATGGTGGTGAGGAAATGGGCTGAATGAATTTGCTGAAGACTGTAACATGTTGTTTACAAATGGTTAATTTCTGCAGATATTAATCTCCTCGTTTAGCTCTAAATGTCATTGTATTTATTTTCCCTTTTATTTTATTTCCCCTGCCCATTTACCAGCCTCTAATGCTGAAGTGAAACCAGAGACTCCTGCAGAAGACATGTCAGCATGTGCACTCACCATCCCTGCCCCTCTCCCTGCCTGTGACTCTGGCTGCACAGAGAGCCTGCTGGGCCTGCTGAACTATGAACCTGGAGGGGACATGCAGGCACTGTTCAAGGTGGGCCTCACTTCACTCTGTACTATAGGCGAAACTAAAACACTGAAGGCTATATATACCATATTTGGCATGCCTTTGTACCATACCATAGGATTTCAATGTTGGGACAATGCCTTAATTCATCCCTTTGTGACTCTCTAAATGTGTGCTTTAATCAAATAAAGACCTGTGGAGGACCATGAATAAACCATTTACACGTCAAACCATTTACACCGAACGCGACGCGTTATTTCAAATGTTCAGACATAATTCCAGAATAATTTGACATCTGCAACAAAAAGTTCAAGACGAGTGGACGTGATTGACCGACAGGTTTGGTGCCTGCCTGTTGCTGCGGTGCCGAGTGCATGGTGCCTTCTTGTTATGTAGTCTGTTAAACTAATCCGGAGGGAAGAGAACGAGTCTTGGTGGCGAGTTGAATAATGGGTTCGCTACAGTTTGTGACTTTGTGTAGCCTATCTATACAGGTCATCCTAGTGCCCATGCTATCATTTTGAGTGCTACAAAATAAAGCAGACAGGCTAGTAACAATGGAAATCTCCGTCTGAGCTATCCCGGAGGAGCCCTTGTTAATAACAGAGTATGCACCTAACGTTACTGTAACCTACACAGCCACACTGTTAAACAAGAATGCGAGTGTCACTAGTCTTGGCCAGAAGTAGCAGAAATGTCAGGCTGTATTTCAGGATGAAACTCACGCAGTTCAAATGCTATAGATCGTACTTAAGTATTATAAATTCAATCCATGTTCGTAGCAATGCCAACCAATGCAATGTTGTTATAAAAAACTTAACTGTCAAATAGATATTTACTTACCGTAAGCTAATCATACCCGATGTTTGCAGAGATATACGGTACTTCCCATATGTTGTTTTACATTCTGTAGATTTGTTGGGTGTTTATCGAAGCTTTACCGGCTGTAATGTAAACAGAATGTAAACAGCTCCGCTATTGTCATGTGACATCAATAATTAGTTTTGAATGGTTAAACCCATTTCATCGCCGACGAAAGTTTAAAAAAATCGACCTTGAAGCGAATAAAATATGTCGCATTTTCGCATTGCGAACATTCGCGCTGTATGTAAATGGTGTCATTTACTATAATGCATTTAAAAGAATTAACCGTCGCTTTTTCGTGTAGCGCTTGGTGTAAAAGGGCCTTTAAGGTGAGGCCACACTTTTGACCGTTTAGCGTGATCCATCTTTCACATGGTCTATGTAAATGTATGCTAGGTTCTGAAATGCAGCGTGATAATCAGATGGCTACGCATCAGCATTTTCTAATAACTAAATCGCATTTTGGACTCGACTAGCAGAATCTTAATTTTATTTATTTGAACTTGGAATCAAGTTTCGGTACCCAACCCTAGTGCTTGGTGCAAGCTGCAATCTTCCATCACAGTAAGTGTGAGAGCATAACCACGTTAAACGTTACGTTTCAACAGGGTCGTTGCCAAGAGAACTGGGCAGTACAGTGGGAGATACTGACGGACAGCCGGCGTAGGGGAGTGTCCCTGCTCTACTCCAACATGGAGGCCCTCCTGCCCCTACCTGTCAGTGAGCTGACCACCTCAGCCCCCAAACCGCAGCCGTGCGCCGTCCCGTGGAAGCCCCCCTCCGCTCTGCCATTCCGCGTCAAAGCTCCGCCGGGGGCGCAGGACTCGGCTTCGGATGACGGGAGCCCTGTCAAGGTGTCCAGCAGGATGAGGCGGAGCAAGAAGCTGCACTGTTCATCCGAGCGTGACCCCTTCCGCTCGGACTCAGACTCAGAAGACGACTTCCTCTCTCTCTGGAAACCGAGAAGTGTTCCACGTGTCTCGGAGGAGGAAGAGGAAGCTGGGGCGAGGACGTCCCCAGCTCCCACAGCGGGAAAACAGCCGCCCACGGCCCCGGTCAGGCTGAGGAGAGAGCCCCTGACCGCAGAGCAGAGACTCAAGAGTGGCCCCGTGTCTCGCTGCCTGGCCTCTATGGCCGACTTCCTGGAGCACATGTCCTTCCTGGACTCCCACGCTCACCTGCGCTCCTCGGCCATCGCCCCGTGCGACGCACGCCGATCCACGCTGCTCCGGCCACACACTGCGCCGCTGAGGGACGGCATGGTGGACGAGTCCAGGGCGGAGTCAGACGCCTGGGCGCAGGGAGAGCGTGAGCTGGCGATCCAGGCTGCCGTGGAGGCACTGAGCTTCCAGCGGTGCCGGGAGGGGGTCTCGCAGGCCTGGGAGGAGGGCCAGATGCTGGGCGGCGAGCTGGGCAGGGAGGCTGTGGAGGAGCTCACCCTGCCGGTAGCGCCGCATCGACAACATTTCAGCCTGACGTCGGATAGCCTCTGTCGGCCAGAGTAAGTCCGTTCTTCCCCAGCAGCTGTGGTCATTTATATATTATGTTGAAACTCAGGAGTGTAATAGGTCTTCTGCTAAACACCTAGTACTGCATGGTAACAACAACCTTTATTGTTCAATTTTTCCCAAAAAATATCAGACCTGTGTTGTTGAAACCAGTTTTTTGCACATCAAGGTAGTTTTGATTTTGATCACCTCACACTCAAGTAGCCGGCACTTCGCCCCCACCACCCCCCCACCCCCGCCCAGCCATGTGCACATATCATACAGGTTCTGGGAGGCGCTGTAGCCCAATGAGAGGCGTGAACCTGACCAGACCTGTCGCTGCTGTGTTTCAGGCTGCAGTGGCGGCGGCGGGAGCTCATGGAGGACCTGCTGTCCCAAGGCGCGCTGGGTGCCCCGGGCAACAGGCCAGCTGCAGCGCTGGACTACCTACCAACCCTGCGCACCATCTGCAGATCTGAGCAGCTCAAGGAACAGGGCAAAGTGAAGAGAAGGTGAGAACAGAGACGCTGCGTACACTCTGGCAAAACTTGAATGCGAACATGGTGCTCATTGTGTGCCCATCCTGTCCATGCTGCTCTATGGGCAGGATGTGGGTTGTTGCATGTCGACTCAAACAGAGACTGCTTATTCGTTTTTTTCTCCATAGTGATACCCATGTGGTTTGAGACCATTTGCAGGACCGTAGTAAGGTGCAAATAACAGCAGCATTTGGTTAGACCCACTGACCTATAAATAAATAGACACAGCTCTCCTGTTGAAAGTTGCAAAGCAACTTTTGCTTGAAAACCCTGATTTCGTTGTAACACTACTGCCACATAATTGCCGTCTGGGATAATTTATATCAGCCACTCATGTGAACTGTTGTTTAAAGCCAATCACACTGCATTTTGTTAATACATAGAGGCTCTTAACTAATGAGGTTACAATTTGTGTTTAATATGGAGTTTCCGCTCAGTCTAAATCATTTTAAGTAGTACATTCTTGTGCATCCCTAAATCCTCAATATAAAACATTTAACAAAACTTGTGTTGAATTGTGTAGGCTACATCTTGCATTTGTTTGTTGTGAAATTATAACATTTTGTACCGTAGATTACAGCATACCTATCAAAGCATAGTATTTGATTTACCGGAGGCCGTTTTTGTTACCTCAGAAAATAGTATCTGGCCACTAAGTAAATAATAACTGATATCTAATGGGCTTTACAATAGATTCACATGTGGTCTTTAGTTTAGATTGAAACTTACATCCTTTTCTTTCAGAAAATACCTTACTGTTTTATCTTGGGATGGTCAGATCATTCCATTGTCATTGTGGAAATTGAAACTGCACGTATTCATAGCCTTGTCTATAAGTTATTTAAGGACAAATAGACCTATGTCTAATTTGCCTAGATCATTGTATGCCAGCGGTTTTCAAACTGAGGGTCAGAACAAGTGGCGGCTGCTCCTTTAAGAAACAGAGGAAGCTCAAACAGCCTATGTAGGCTACAACATGGCTGAAATTGTTGCTATTAAATTAAATCACTGGTGACAGAACATTGTGTCTGCCATGAAAAGCAGATAAATTATGCTAGTTCTAATCACAAAACACGAGCAAAGTAGGTGTAATTACCAAACGAACTGAAAACTCTATTAATAGACTGGAAAAAAGTATACGAAATACAAACACACTGGGTAGGTTTTTGAACAATACGTTACCGGTACTTGGTGGTTTGGTGGGTCTCTAAATAGATTAGTCCTCTCTAGGTGGGTCTTTGGCACAAAAAAAATTGGGAACCCCTGTTATATGCAACACTAACATGAACAAACGTGTTTTAGCATGTGTAGGCCTACTGCTACTGATTATTTGCACATCGGTTCTGTCATTGTAATTAGAACACAACTTGTGATTAATTAGAACGCAATTTGTGATTAATTAGTTGTAGTCTATAGTTAGAATACTAGTCTACTCTTATAAATATACTAACCCTATAGTAGCTATAAGCCTGGCCAATGTGTTAATGTTCGTATAACCATAGTTCTATGGGTTTTGTTACACAATATATAATTACTTCCATTGCTCATTCCAACACCAAATGAAGCATCATTCTGTTGGTTGTTGCTGACATGATTGCCACCCTTCATAATTCTTATATCTTATAAATATTCCTGCACGCTGGGAGAACAGAATGTAATGATGTCACAGCCATAGACATATTTAAAGGCCCCAGAAAATCACGTGTCTACCTAGGGAATTATGGGAAATTTGCCGTAATTTTCTGCTCGATATATAACCACTGGGTAAATTAACTGTTGTAATGGTATATTAATATTTTTGTGACAAAACTAAACTGAAATCTTGTGGCCTCAACAAGACCTGTGATTTAAGATAGAACTACATAAGAGCTTGTTTTCCTACAGGTTCCTGCACTACCTGGATTCAATACATTTAGGTCTCCCCAAAAGCACTTTGCAGCACCTATCTGAGGACCTCTCCTAAGCCAGGAAGACTCATTGTAGAGGAAAGAATCAACTGGCGACATCTTGTAATCTTGACTGCTATTAGATGAAGGATGAGATGGATCAGTAACTGAACTGAAATGTGACAAAGTGGATTTTTACCACCTCAAATGGTAGGCAAGAACATGAGACTGGCCTAATTGCCAATTTTTGTGTTTTCCTCTGTAAATATTGCAAATTTGTTGTACAAATGTAATGGAAATATATTGTTTTTGTAGCTTTCCAATATTTTTGTAGAATGTTATATTGTTTAATATGCATTTGTACAATTTAACATCTAATAGTAGTCATGCTTTGTGTGTTTACTGTTTGGAAGCTACATTTTTCATTTTCATTCAAGTGTTTAATCAAGTCAACCTGCTTTTAGAGCACATATATAGTATATTAAACTATGTTGTACATATGTTTTACATGTAATATAGAATGGGACATTGATGGGGGGAGGGGGGTGTTTATGAAGCTTTTTTGGATATGTCAAAATTAATACAAAGTACTTATGTAGACTACTTGGTATCGCATACTGTTAAAATAAAGTCCACTGAAAGCATGCATTTTTTATACATACGATTGTTTGTCAGCGCTTTTTATTAGGTATACCTAATTCGCAATAGATTGTCACTTATTTTCCTGCATTCTTGCCACAAACGGGAAGTATTAGTCAAACGTTTCTCACATTGGGATATAATTTGCTATATTATTGCCTTATTTCTTTTACTTCCTCAATAAGTGATTTATACCTAGCTGCTGTTAGTTATTGTTTTTTTTCTGGGCCCCGGCGGTGGGCGGTCTTATGACATGTAGGCTTGTAGTTTGTCGCGAGCAGAGTATTTCCAGTTTAAATATGTATAATATAGGCACCAGCCGTGGTCATGTATAAAAATAGTCAGACTCAGTATAATGCAATGGAAAGCAACGAGCGAAAAAAAAGCATTCTACAGGAACTGGTAAAAATACCAGAAAACTCTCTGTGTTCAGATTGTGCCGCGCCTGGTAAGTTAATTCCTCTTTGTGGAGTAGTGTTATGTAGTATGATCAGAACAAATGCAATTAAATGCATCCATATGTGTACGAACGAATAGCCTATGATCACATTCAGGCTACAACGGCCTATTTAATTTTCCATGTGCAAAAGGTATAATCTGAAATCTCATATGCCTATATTATCCAGTTTGTATTCATAAATCACATACTGTCCATAGCGATTCGCCTACTCCGGAAATATTATCGTTTTTGCGGCGATGTTATGAAAGATGCATGGTAATCCTCCACATGCGGGGTAAAAGTATGTCTAATCGCAATTTATCCACACCTAGATCCAGAATGGGCATCTTATAAATTGGGTGTTTTTGTCTGTATAAACTGCTCCGGTATCCACCGGCACCTGTCCAGCCATGTCAAATCGTTGAAGTTAGACTTCTGGGAGGATGAGCTGGTGGAGGTAAGTAGCCCGATGAATGAATTGCTTGACCTAGCAGTTCCAGTTGCTGTTCATCAGCTTTGAGGAATATGCTAGTCCATTTGAGAGGTTTAAAATTTCAATCTCCATTTAGGGGTGAAAACCAGAGGGGCCTAAGTGACATTTTACGAGCTGCCAAAAGGAAAAACCTGAATTTGTAATCAATTTCTACTTAAACATCCAAATACTTAAACAATGAACAAACCATTGAGAAATGTATATTGGGAAAGCCTGTGATAAGGATTGTTATATTTTTATTTGATCATATTGAATTATTTATTTTAAACCATGTAGGCTAATGCTTTGTGTATTATCAGATGGGTTTGTGCTTTTATACGAAATGTACAATGCAAAAAGGAGATACATGTGCCAAGTTTGAGACATGTCACATACGCCTTTCTGGTTCTCACCTATATCCCTACAAGTAGATTGCTATCCAATTAATACTATAGTTACACTGAAAGTATATTAGCCTATTGCTACACTACATGTACAGTATAGGACATCAATGTCAGTAATATACTAATATGTATGTAAGGTATAAGGTATGACAGTACTGGCTGCGGTTAGAGAAACAGTGGCTTAACTAACCATATGCCTCTACACTTGTGTTGTCTTTTATGATTCATACTAAAGTTCATGGCGTCCAATGGCAATGCTGTGTCTAAGGCACGCTATGAGAAAGCTGTTCCTGCTTACTATTATCGGCCCCAACAACACGACAGTGTGTAAGTATTAGTTAATTAATCCTGCCACCAGCAAGACTTGATTTCGTTATTTCATTGTACTGTAGCCACTGTATGATCACTTATTTGCTTGAGTGAGGTCTGTGTCACGCAACGAAATGTGTAGCTATTGTATACTGTCATGTAAGACAAAAAAAACATTAATATTGGCTAAATGTAATGCGTGATTACAAATCAATTTTTTTAATTTAAATTTTAAAATTGAGGAAAACTGAATGCACATTACTTGACTTGGAGAATGATTGTCATTAAACTTTTTAATAGTGTCCTGAGAGAGCAATGGATACGAGCTAAATATGAGAGGATGGAATTCACAGGCGAAATGAAGTATCCGCCACTCACATATACAACAGGTGACGTATGTCATTGAAGAGCAAAACACCTTACAGTTCATACATATTTATTATTACAGACTTAACCTACTACACACTTAGTGTGTACACTTAGTGTGTATGTAGCATGTAGTGTGTATGCACACTGTGCGCCTCAGCAAATTAGGGAGAGAGAGGGGTACATTTAAAAAAAGTGTATTTATAATTTTAAAGTATTCTAGATAAGTATTTATTACAGAACAGAATTCAGAAAAATTACATCTTATTTACCATGCCCCTTTCTGATTGCCTGCAAATATGAACGATATCCTTCTCCAGAATCCTGCTCTTCCTTTAAGCAAGAAAACTATTGTTTTACATTTAGATTTAGAACAAGAAAGTCAAGTCTGTGAACGCAGTTAATACCAGGGTCCCCGTGGATCCATGAAAAGTAAAAAAAAAAAAAGTCTTAAATTATATATTATAAATTGAAGGTCTGGAAATGTCAAAAGATTTTCCCAAAATTCTTATTTTTTACTGGATAAAACCACGAAATGCTCATCATGAAAACGTGTGTTTACTTTGGACATTTTAGTTATAACACGCACGTCGAACTTTTTGCCCCAACGGCCATATTTCCATATTTTCATACATCCCATACTTTATGGGATTCACGGGCATGTTCGCACCCAGGCTCGCACCACATTTTCTTTTACAAATAATTTTCCCGCCGGAGTCAACATTTGCTGAAATAGGGAAATGTCTGCTTTATTCTACTGATCGTATTTGACGTAGTTATTAGCCAAAGGCTGTAAAAAGCACAGCTGTAATAATAATCGCTAATATACGAACTATCTTTCAATTTTCCATTTAATCAATATCGTATTTTAGAATATTAGATAAACCAGGGGAGACCTAGCCTGGGTTTAATCGTGCATTTGTACCAGAGGGAATTGACGAAGAAATATATGCATGCACATTTCATGTCGGTTGGTATTCAAGAAATGATTGGATGTGTGTCTGGGCTAGTAGCGGCTGCTTTCAGAGTCACTGTTCTATTTGAAATAAACCCAGCCCCCACACCATTACCTAACTAGCACTCATTTATTACCGTCTGATACCGTATTCAAACGTACATGACCGACCCGTAGACAAGGCGATTTAATTTTAATAGGTGATTTATGATCGTTTATGTGAAACGTATTTCTCTTTCACATCCGAAGGGACAAAACATAGCCTATCGCACAATTTATTAAATGTAGGATAATCTTCTGTCAATAATTAGTTATGAGCTGTCAATCACTCGTCATGGACAAGGGCAATACAACTAAGCAAATGGGTACTAATGATTAATTGCGCTAATCTGGGTTTATGGCCTCAATGGGCGATTCTACAAAAAATGTATTTCTGTAATTTAAATTATGCAATAGTAGCCTACATTTTTTTATTTATGTTTTGTGTACAGGTCTACTGCAGCAGTAGCATTGTAGTGCTGTGATTTCTTACTTGATGGCGATGGCTTCTGGATGATCATTGCGCTTCATCAATTACTTAGTCCCCCACAGAAGATCTGGAATTGCTTAACAAACAATAAAATAAAGTAACATGGTGAATGCCCATCTAGGCTATTTGCTTGAGATAACTATAAGGGCTAGGTATTTATTTCTTATTTTTTGTGGTGTTAAAGTCTTATATTTGATGTCACAAATGGCGCAGATACCATGAATACAGTCTAATACATTTATGAACCACAATTGCCTTCAATGGAGAAAACTTGACTGGCTTTGTTATGCTGATCATAGGTTTCTGTGAAGGAATGCTGTGGAAAAAAGGAAAGGAGAACATGCAGTTTCTGAAGAGAAAATTTGTCCTGTCAGAGAAGGAATTT
The DNA here is from genome assembly GCA_026546735.1 of Forbesichthys agassizii. Classification (NCBI taxonomy): domain Eukaryota; kingdom Metazoa; phylum Chordata; class Actinopteri; order Percopsiformes; family Amblyopsidae; genus Forbesichthys; species Forbesichthys agassizii. The sequence goes on along the minus strand of JAODLL010016860.1, from coordinate 12,355 downwards.
ACCCTGACTTACTACAATAAGGAAGATGTAAGTTCCTTTAAACCTTTGTGGTACATATTTTCTTAAAATACGTTATTCATTATATTCAAAATAAGCTATTCATTATTGTTCAGTAAAAACTAAAATAATCTTGATGTTACAGGAATCTAAAGGTCCCAAGGCAGTGATCTTCATTAGAGATTTAAACGCAACGTTTAAACCTGATAAAATTGGACATCCTCATGGGTTACAACTCACCTACCAGCAGGAAAATAACTCCAGAAGCCTCTATGTTTATCACGAGAAGGCTGAGGTACAGTTGTGTAACCTTAAATATTATTGCTAGCAATAATAGCGTAGTAATAATAATAGTGCCCTAGAGCTCACTTTTTCTTTCTACCCCAGGAGATAGTTACATGGTACAATAGCATTCGCGCTGTTTGCTATGCCTACCTGAAAACGGCTTACCCAACTCGAACAGACGAGGAAGTATGCAACATCCAACAACGTGCACGCTCACTAGTGTAATAATATTTGTGATAATTTCTCTAATATTTTGTAGAGCTAGGCTTAACGCATTATTTTTTCCATCTCAGCTGGTACCAAAGATAACACAAAACTACCTTAAAGAGGGTTTCATGGAAAAGACAGGCCCAGTTGTGAGTTAAACATTTACCATACAGAAGTGTCATCTATATAATAACCATAAATATGAACAGATGTTCTGATTATTGCACAGATATACAGTATGCATTACTCATTAATAGAAATATGGCAATATAGAAATACAGATCTACAGTAAATCAAATTAAACTGTATAGCAATTTGTATGTAACAATATATTGGGTATAGAGAAATACCTTATAGTATGTACTGTATGCATTGCAGTATAATAACATGTCTACATAAGTATGACAGTAGTTAGAAAAAGCTGATTTTGTATAAACTGGGTATTTGCAGAAAACAGAGAAATTCCAGAAGAGATGGTTCACCTTGGATTCCCAAGACAGGAAATTGCTTTACTCCAAAGCCCCACTGGTGAGAACAACACCTTCGGCACTGTTGCTTCCTAGTTCTACTGCAGTAGTAACAGGATCCACCATATTCTGACCATCTGCATCTGTGATGTGACCTCACTGTACATACAGGATGCGGTCAACTTGGGGGTGGTTTTCATCGGCACAGAGAACGGCGGCTACTCTGTGAAGAAGTGCGTTCCACAGAGTGCCCGAGGAAACAAGTGGAAGTTCGGCCTCTCGGTTGATACCCCAGAACGACAGTTTGTCTTCATGTGTGAGAATGAGAGAGAGCAGAAGGAGTGGCTGGAGGCCTTCAGGCAGGTCATCTCCATGCCCATGACACCCCAGGACTACAAAAGTAAGACAACAGTCACAGGAACATAAGTATACCCGACAAGCGCTCTAAAATTAATTGTAGAAGATGAATTGTGGTTTGTGGTTTGCAAAGTTAATTAACATTTTAACAGACTTCAGGTGTGTTTGAAGTAGATCATAGACAGTATGTAGGCAATATAAGTTATCACTTGGACACCTGTAGTTTAAGTGTTTTATAGACAAATTAGTCTCTAAATTCAGTAGTCTGATTAGTCAATGCCACATGTTGCACGTATACTGTATAAACAAATGAATAGCCAGTATGGATAGTTATTTTTGCATGTTATTGCCACTGTCTTTTTTTATTACAGCTGAATCCAAATTAAGAGGGAGAAGATGAACTACAGATGTTTGTAACAACAGAAACATTGTGCCAAAGGACTACTGCATTTGGAAATTGAATGTTTAAGTGATAGCATCAAGTAGACATAAATGACGTAAGCAATAAAGACAATATTTTGATGGATTTGTTTTTGTTTATGGTGCAGTCCATAGTATGTATATGACTATATTTCTTAAATAAAGATTGCTACACAAGGACATATACTTAAAGGCGTATGTTAACAACCGCATATAGTTGTCTTTTTCCAAAGAGGACTGTCTGTAGAAGTGTTGTACATTCTTAATTTGAACGCTAGAGAGCAGTGTAACGCGATTTACAATGTCCTATAGACCTAGTAAATTTGTCGTCTACAGTTTGCTGTAGTTGCCGGGGATTGGAGGTCAGGCATGCTTGTTCATGTTAAATGTAGTGGCGTTAAAAAGTGACCAAAGCTTTAAATCAATGGTTTGGCCTAAAGAACATTGCTTTACATAATTTCAACGACGAACGGCCAAGTCGCACTGGTATACGAAGCAACAATAATACCAAGGACCAAAGAAAATACGCCGTCCGTTTTGTCCTACAAAGGCGCGGAGAGTTTGACAGCGCCTGGTGTGCATTGCGCAGGCCTGGCGGAAGGCATCCAGAGGAATACATGACAGAGTAAAGCAGCCATCTGTAAATAAAATAAAGAAGCCAAAACATGAGAAAGGACGTGAGGATATTACTCGTGGGGGAACGTAAGTGTCTGGTACTTCAAACATTCAGGCAGTTGAAAGGCTGTGATAGTGGGGATGCTACTCGTACGGTAGCTAAGCTAGCATTTGGGATTTGGTATTGTGCTGTACGTAGTATCCTACCGTAAATAATGCACAGGTTTGGTGGTATGAACTACAAATATTTCAGTGCTATATTCATATTTTGGGCCTATTTTCTTTATATCTGGCAGTGGATAAACCTATTGACTTTTGTTGCATTTTTATTTTTAGAAAGTGAAAGGCATTACATTTTGTCCTACTAATTGTCAGGTGAATAATGCTTTTATTTTTGGTCTGACTTCCTATACCTGTACCAGATGTTTACAAATGTATCTGATGATTTATCTGAGGATAGTTGTAAAGTATTGGAGGCCACAGTTGAGAGGCAAGCCATCTAACTTAACTGGACTGTAAGAGGTACATTATGTTGTGAACTTGGTCAAGTGCTTGAAGTGCAGATAACATTCTTTCCAGTATTCTAGCTGCTGTCCATAACAGTCTACAGCTGCCTAAAGCTGTGTCCATTCACACAAGACATTAAAGGTATAGCAAGTCATTCTTGCTAAATTTGAACTTAATCAAAACAAAAACACCTCTCCAATGCAATGCGGGGTGCTCCCTCACAAGCTTTGCCCAACAAATTGGAAATACATTGAAGGCTATGATGTTGTGTGCGGTCTGCACAACTTTGTGTTGCTATTAACACAACCATCACCATGTGTAGTACCATATTTTTTTTCTACACTAGCAGAATGTAGCAGTATTAGCTTACTATACCAATTTTAAAGTGTTCTCTAGTGGGGTGAGAGGTTCGTCTCGATGTGAAAGATCTGTATTAATCACATTTAGAGTCAAAGTGATGGTACTTGGTGAGATCTCGTCTTGTGTCTTGTACAGCCAAGGTGGGAAAGACATCGCTGATCATGTCCCTGGTCAGCGAAGAGTTTCCCGATGAGGTATGTGTTTGCAGTCAGTTATCCATATAGGGAAATTAAGTACAATCTACTTGTATGTTAATCAGACAGGAAAACATTCAAGTAGCAAATTGGCAATAAGAATTTCATGATTCAGTATGTATGTGGAAGGCAAAATTTAAACTTTATTTCAAACGATTTTTTTCCCTGTCTGATGCTGAGTATCAAATTGATGTCATTGTTTAAATCTTGAACAATGTTTTGAAGTTATACAAATGAAATACTTCAGCAACATAAAATCATATAAACATTTACAGTAATGATTGAGGGTATAAGGATTTTCTGTCAACAGAAACCAGAGAACATTCAGCCAATTTAACTGACATTTTCACACATTGACATATTTGATGATTGCATTCTCCAATCCAACTTATTCTCATCTTGAAACTAGATGTTTAGTCCAACACTGATTTAGTTAGTTAAACACAACACAGTAAAATGAGTGGTCATCATGTGCCATGTATTTTGCTTATATGTTACTTTGTTTGGCATTCTAGGTTCCCCTTCGGGCTGAAGAGATCACCATTCCAGCAGATGTCACTCCAGAAAGGGTTCCCACGCACATAGTGGACTATTCGGGTAACCAGCACTCTAAACAAAACTACTCATGGACGTAGGAGTAACAAGTTCATGTCAAATGAATGAATGCATTGAAGTTATATTTTTTATATGAAATAATTTGCTCTACAGAGGCTGAACAGTCAGAAGAACAGCTGTATCAAGAAATATCCAAGGTTAGTTGCGCAACATAACATTTCTATCTCAACCAAAAACTGCTGTACTGTTGTGTGTATATTCTCTAGGTTTACTACTACTACTGTTTTCATGCCAGTAATTTTGTTTAATTTTACAGGCAAATGTTATCTGCATAGTTTATTCTGTCAATAACAAGAAATCTATTGAGAAGGTATGTGTGTTTTTATTTGTCTGTGTGGTTACAGTTCAAATCAACTGTATTATAGAGCTATGGTATTTTCACATCTTAATGGATTTGAGACATTTGTCTATGGAAGGTACTTTAACGTGTGAATGTCTGTGCTCTTCTGTATTGTGAGTTAGTGTGCTTTCTCACTGCTGTAGGTGACAAGCCATTGGATTCCCCTCATAAATGACAGGACAGACAAGGATAGCAGGTGTGTTCATTTCTCTGTGTGTGTGTGTTTCTCTCTGGTTAGGGACAGCTTGGCTGGTGACACTGTGCAGGTTGGCCTATTAGGCACTATTTATGTTCACGCAGAACAGAGTTACAGAGAGCTACTGGCCTGGTTTGGCTTGAAGGTCTGGCCCAGTAAAACATGTTGCTGAATAGGGTTACTGTTACAGCTTCTGATCTAGTTTTAGTCTTCAGCAGCTTGTTTTATAAGCTTTCATAGAAAGTACATCTAAGTGATCTGATGATAGTATAAGAGTGGCCATAAAATATTGAATTTAGTCTCATTAAATGCTGTACTTAGTATTCTGGCTGGCCAGAGATTTTTATTTTACAAAGCATAACTGCTAGGACCATATTCATAACAGTGTACAAGTGGCCAATATTTGGTTCAGCTTTTTGTATTTTCTGCAGAACCTGAAAAAATGACACAGGCCATTATTTTAGGAAGGTGACGATAAGCAGTATATGAGTAGATTAACCTCTATACTTGAGTCTGTGTTGATAATGTTCTGTAACTTGTCTTCAGTGCATCACACATATTGAGCTAATGTTGCATTGACTGCATACCATACTCAGCAGTATAGCAGGGTGGTACTTAGATGCAGTAGCATTATTTCTAAATGAATTTGTTTTGCATACGTTTATCTGATACGCTGTACTGGGCACAGCCAGCGGCAGACTTCAGAGAGCCGTATGTTCATTACATTAACGGTACACTGTTGTGGCAGGGTACCACTGATCCTAGTGGGGAACAAGTCGGACCTGGTGGAGCACAGCAGCATGGAGACCATCCTGCCCATCATGAACCAGTACCAGGACATAGAAACGTGTGTAGAGGTGAGAGCTCTTAGAATACAGTCTGTGATGCCAGGGTTTTTTGTTTAACGTTAAGGTTTATATTTCATATCATATCTTCAGACAGGTACATTCTACATTAGAGCAAACCCTCAACCCCACACCCCTTCTCGTCGGCTACCACCACAAGTATATGTCAGACCTGTGGGAAACACTGCTTAGAGCTTAGAGCAGGGTTCCCCAACCCTGGTCCTGGAGGGCCGCTGCCCTGCATGTTTTAGATGTCTCCCTGCTCCAACACAGCTGTTTTAAATGATTGGATCCTGATAACCAGCTGTTCAGTAGATTCAGCTGTGTTGGAGCAGGGAGACATCTAAAACCTGCAGGACAGTGTCCCTCTAGGACCAGGATTGGGGACCACTGGTACCAGAGTGCTGAGAACACCAGAGGGTCTGCTCACACCATTCTCTACCCCTTCAACCACATGCACGCTCATTCATGGACAGTGTTTCAAACAGAGGTAGTGGGGGCGGATGGCTGGTGTTCTGTGGGCACTATAACCTAATCAAGGAGTGCATCTTGAAAGAGGGTGTACAGTGTGTGTGTGGGAGGGGAGGTACAAAAGCAGTAAGATCAAGTGGTGGACCTGCATGCCGTTTACTGCTTTGCCCCACACCTTTATGGAAATAACAAAGTCCTCACTGGGATCTTGGTCAGGAGGTGCTATGTATTCTACTGTAGTTATTTGCAATGAGCCTAGTTGGATCACAGGATACAACAGCTCACCTCTCAGAGCAGTGTTTGAGAGAATGAATGTATCAGAGGTCTAGCCGCGTGCAGGGGTAGATAAGTGCGTTGCAGAGCAGCCCGTGGCTGAATGACAGGTTGACGTACAGAGCGTGTGCCGGGCTGCACGGGTGTCATGAAGGAAGTAGGCGTGTCTCCGCGCCACTGCTTACTTCAAATCTCCCTCGGTCTCATGTGACAACTCGGTCACGCTCTAGTCAAGATTAGTTACCATGCTAAATGTGGACTGAGGGGGGTGGGGGGGGACAACGTGAGGGAATGTGCGCGCACACATGTATACACAAAGGAGAGATTACTAGAAAAGTAAAGGTTACACACTAACCCTGGTGAGTGTAATACAGTACAGTATGGTTTGGATTGATACATGCATAATGCCTGTTCTAAATAATTAGTTAAGACCATAAGACATAGAAACATTGCTTCTGTTTTCTCAGTGCTCTGCAAAAAACCTGAAGAACATCTCTGAGCTGTTCTACTATGCCCAGAAGGCAGTTCTCCACCCGACAGGGCCCCTCTACTGCCCCGAGGAGAAGGAGGTGAGACCTTGTAGATCTGCCCATTAGGTCCAAACTAGCTTGTGTTGCAGTGACTGATTTAGCTGTGAACGCACATTTCTAACAACTAATGATTTTAAAAAAACAAAACCATGTATTTTGTGTATTAAAAAAAGATTTGTGTCACAGACACAACGGTTAACATATTGATTTTGTGTAACAGATGAAACCTTCTTGCATCAAAGCATTAACAAGAATCTTCAAAGTGTCTGACCTGGACAATGATGGAATCCTTAACGACAATGAGCTTAATTTCTTCCAGGTAATGTCTACCCTTACAGATGATTATATTCAATTCAGTTTACGAGCTTAAACCAGCGGCACTGCTGTCAGGTCCTGTTCATCACAGTTGAGCTTGTACTAAGTGTATTCAATGTAGGCCGGAAAGAAACCTGACATGTTATTTCAACAGAACATATAACATGTCTGGCATCATATGTGCCAGTAGTCCAGAACCGTTTTTGTGTGTGTGTGTGTGTGTGTAGAGAACCTGCTTCAACACCCCGCTGGCACCTCAGGCCTTGGAGGACGTGAAGAACGTGGTCAGGCGGAACATGGTCGACGGAGTCAAAGACAATGGGCTCTCACTCAAAGGTCAGAGGTCCACAACCAAGTGCCCAACACCGTCCCATGCCGCCTCTGTGTGATTGTTTGATCATGTGACCTCTGACCCATGTGTTTCATGTTTCCCGGCTCCGTGGGGGAGCAGGCTTCCTCTTCCTCCACACCCTGTTCATCCAAAGAGGCCGACACGAGACCACCTGGACAGTGCTGAGGAGGTTCGGCTACGACGACGACCTGGAGCTAACACAGGACTACCTGTTCCCTCTGTGAGTATATGTTGCTTTAGGAGATATAGTTGGAGTTAACACCGGACTACCTATTCCGTCTGTGAGTACATGTTGCTTTAGGAGATATAGTTGGAGCTAACACCGGACTACCTGTTCCCTCTGTGAGTACATGCCTGATGTAGGAGATATAGTTGGAGCTAACACCGGACTACCTGTTCCCTCTGTGAGTACATGCCTAATGTAGGAGTTGTAGTTGGAGTTAACACAGGACTACCTGTTCCCTCTGTGAGTACATGCCTGATGTAGGAGATATAGTTTGAGTTAACACAGGACTACCTGTTCCCTCTGTGAGTACATGCCTGATGTAGGAGTTATAGTTGGAGCTAACACAGGACTACCTGTTCCCTCTGTGTTAACCAAATTCCAAAGACAGTGTAGAAAGAGTTGATTGACATTCCATCGGTGTCATCATATGTTTTGTACAGAGGTGGAAAGAGAACTAAAGATGTTTGTTTTTGTTTCCAATGGCCAGGATCAAGATCCCCCCAGATTGTACCACAGAGCTGAACCACAATGCGTACCTCTTCCTCCAGAGTGTCTTTGACAAGCATGACAAAGTAGGCTTAATATGACAGTTTTTCTTGAATATGTCAAGTGTTCTTTTTGAGAAACGCATGAAACAAATTTAATAAAATTAACAAAATTTTAAAATAACAAATTTTAAAATGATGAATCACGTTGACCATCTGTTAGCTGGAGACTTCCATGTATACATTGTCATCATTTTATGGATGATGATATTACTCTAATGGTTCTCTGCTAACCTGAAATAATTGTATAAACCCTCACGCGTACTGCCTGGGTACTGCAGGACAGAGACTGTGCTCTCTCACCTGAGGAGGTGAGAGACCTGTTCAAGGTGTTTCCCTACATGCCTTGGGGTCCGGATGTGAATAACACAGTGTGCACCAACGACCAGGGCTGGATCACCTACCAGGGATACCTCTCCCAGTGGACGTGAGTTGGGCACACATGCTGTACAATGTCATTTGTTTTCATACTGGTACAGTAGCCAGCTTGACGCTGTGCTCACCCTTTGACCCTTTGATAGACACACATACATACTATGGCATTTGGCATTGGACGATGTCTCTAGTTAAATACTGTGATGGGTGATGCTGGGATCGAGGGGGGGGGCAGAAAATCTTTTCTTAAAACTAAATAATTACAATTTAAATAAAAAGATATGAGTAGTTAGAAATGAACAACGTATGTAAAACTGAAGTAGTAATTAATACCATGTAAGTACAACAGCCAATATTATTGACGTGTGAAATATTAGAGGTCATGTCCATATATTGCACGGTAAGTTGATATAGTAATGATTAGGACAGGCCTACTTGCATGCTCGTGTTACAGCGATTGTATACTCTCTTAACCTCATTGCTGGTTCTGTCTCCTTCGCTAGGCTAACAACATACCTGGATGTGCAGCGTAGCTTGGAGTACATGGGATACCTCGGCTACTCCATCATTAGCGAACAGGAGTCCCAAGCAGCAGCCATCACAGGTAAATGGAAACGCTCTAGTCTGCAACAGACAGGCTTTTCTCTTCTCTTCAGTTCTTTGTATGGGATTTATGACCCACTGCATTGTTGATTGTTATTGCCATCTTGTTCTTTTAAATCTATCACTATTCCACTGTTACACAGTTAACCCAAGAAGGTTTTGGTTTTATTTTTTTTCCTTCTAGTTACTGTATTGTAACATTAACGTACATTCAGTAGGGAAAACTAAATTGTTGCAGCAGCAGCCAAATATGACTCTGCAACATTATCGTATCACAGGAACAGAGCAAATACACCTGACCTTTGGACTTAATGTTATTTATCTTTGAAATCTAGAGCTTTGTGAATGAAATTGTAAAGTGAATGTTCCTGATGTAAATGAAGTCACTTGAGTCTTTTTAGTTCAAGTTCTAATTACATTCCCCAATTTATTTATAATTTCTTGTGGAATTCCCCACTTATTATCCAATGTTATTATTATTACACATGCTCTTATATAATTAAACTTTATAGAATATTTATTTACATGTAATAAAAATATAATGTTCTATCACCTGTGTCTTCTGTGACACGTAACAACTAGGGATGTTCCTAGCGATTTTAATTTCCCTGTCATTTAAATTACCAATTTAACTTAGACCAGTTGACTAGTCTAAAAATACCAAAACACTCAGAAAAACAACCAAAATGATAGAATCAGGCTTAACATTGTCAGCGTTGTACAGTTTGCAGGTCTACTACTACTTACTTACCTACTTGCCTACTTGCGCTCATCGATCGGCTATTTTGTCTCTGTTGGTGGAGACCACTTTTTAGATTTCCCTCTCAAACAGTCTCCTTTCTCCTGATTAAAAAATATTCCTCGGTATACCTGGTAGACAGCTTCATTTTAGGAAGATGAACAGTTACTGGTAATGGCAGAGTGCCAATACCACTCTGTTACTGTATTCACAGGCAGCGGGACGAGATCGTTATGAAAATGTAACTTTATATTGATTCTGTAGGACGTTATTGTAGCTGCATTGGCTGTCTGTTGAAAAACGTTATTATAGTTAATTATAACTAATTATAGTTTACCGGTACTGTACTTCCACCGCTAGTTTAGCCTAGCAAAATGGTATTTAGCCTAACTTAAACAACTGTGAATAAACAGTCAGGAATTAAGATCTATTCAACACACAGAAGGATCTGCATGACACTGCTCTGTAATTTCACTTCCGATTCGACTGTCTTCTGCGAGCGGAGCTAGTGGCAACATCAAAGTTAGGCCGCTATGAGAGTTGTCCCCACTCCCTCACCACTAGAAACCATAGTTTTACGCTAGGGATGCATGGAAATCAACTCCACTTGCCATTTCATGTGTTTAATGTGCAGGCAGAGGCGGGGAGTGACTGACAAAAAAATAAATAATAAAGTAATGCATTTAACCGACTAGTATTTATGGTGCCGACTAGCTATTGTAGCAGCGTTGAACTGTTTAACCGACTAATAGCGTACATCCCTAGTAACAACACTTACAGCACCCTAACTGTCCTTTGTTCTGCTGTATGTTCTGCCTTAGTGACGCGTAGCAAACGCATTGACCTGCAGAAGAAGCAGACCCAACGCAGCGTCTTCCGCTGCAACGTGCTGGGGTCCCTGGGCAGCGGGAAGACGGGCTTCCTCCTGGCCTTTCTAGGCCGCAGCCTGCAGGTCAGTGGAGCCCTCTTAGACCTCTGGACACCTCCCATTTCTCTGGGTTTTAGTTGAATGTTGCTTTTCTACTGTGAGGCATTATTGTTTATTTTTTTACATGTGTTCAATTGTCTTTTCTCTCTTGACGTGCACAGTGCACGCACAGCCTAGCTGGTAAAGGCACCGCTGGAGCACGGCAGGTTTATGAATGGGCCCGCTCTTTACTTCTGGCCACCTAGACCTCTTCACTCTGACACCATGCATTCTGCTGCTGCTGTTGTATTTACCTGTGTGAATACCAGTCACCATGCACAAGTGAAGGAAAAGATTAACTCAGTACTTGTGTCCCACAGCGACAGCGAAAAATCAGAGAAGACCACAAGTCCTTCTACGCTATCAGCACCACCTATGTCTACGGCCAGGAGAAGTACCTGCTGGTAATGTCTTTGCACAATAAAGTCTCTGCGTCGCACACCTGCAGCTCCACTGTATTGCATTACATAATCTGTTAATGTGTGTGTGTGTGTGTTGTCCCGTCCATCTCCCAGCTCCATGAGGTGATGCCAGACTTTGACTTCCTGTCGGAGGCGGACCTGGCGTGTGACGTCGTCTGCCTGGTGTATGACGTGAACGAACCCCGGTCGTTTGAATACTGCGCCAAGGTCTACAAGGTGGGTGGAGCCAAAGAGCTGGGCAAACGCCGCCACAATAATGCACACGATCTCATAAAACTAGCTGGTTCACCGTTGGATTTCTCCCGTCTGTCAGCAATACTTCTTGGACAGCAAGACTCCCTGCATGCTGGTTGCCACCAAGTCAGACCTGCACGAAGTGCGCCAGCACTACAGCCTCTCGCCGCTGGAGTTCTGCCGCAAACACAAGCTCCACCCGCCCCAGCCCTTCTCGTGCAACACAACGGACGCACCCGGCAAAGACCTCTACACCAAGCTCACCACCATGGCAATGTACCCGTGAGTACGGCCCCTCGTTGCATGTACCCTCCAAGCTTTTCATCCCTGACTGTACTCTCCTGCGTCTCTCCCAGGGCACCCTATGCTTGTCCTTGCCTTGTACAAGTCTGCATGCTTTCTGTGAACGCATTAGCCACAGTGTGTGGAAAGGTTAACACCTTAAGCGGATAAATGGTAGTGGCGGTCCTGTGGACATGTAGGCGTTGCTCAGCCTTCTTCTGACCCAGGAACGCATGATTTCATAGTTATAACACAGAAGAGATGAGAGAGCAGATTTAGATACCCCAGCATCAAGAAGAGCCTCATTGGCATCTTATGTTAAGATCCTTTAGATTGAGAGCCCCAGGAGGAGGCTCTCGATCAATTACTTTAATGACTTAAAATGTTTACTGGAGCTTCTAGCTTCTTACTCTATAGTTCCAGTAGCCAACATATTTAATAGGTTTTAGGGAAAGTGTATGCTGGAGGATATGGACAAAATTGATATATATATATATATATATATATATATATTATCGCGATAGATTACCAACCGGGTGTTAGCTGTCCCGCACTACCGGCAATATTAGTAAGTAACTAGCTCGTTATAAATGTATTGCATAATTGCATTGCTGTA
>JAODLL010016839.1:25561-27406 GCA_026546735.1 Forbesichthys agassizii | reverse complement strand
TATATAAAAATTCATAAAAATATTGGTGAAGTAGAGGAAAAAACTATATATATATATAAAATACAAAGCACTTTTACATTTTGTTGTAATGACCAATACATTTTATTGTGTGTAAATGTCATAAAACGTGTACTTTATAAGAAATTCTTAAATATTAATATTAACACTGCTGCGAATAAATACATATGAGATTCAAGAAAGAAAATTAACTAATATTAACGAAAATTTAATTGCATCAACCTGAAATGGAGCATTTGTATTTAGGACTAGAAAAAATGCACTCATATAGTACCATCTGCCAAATTATGATAGAGAATGATGTAAAATACAACTGTCCAATCTAATCAAATTGGGTGATACGTTATACCCGATATATGATTAGTCAATCTCAAGAAAGTCTAACCGAAAAGTTGCCAATGTATTGCAATGTATGTAGCATACTATCGTAGCGCTAGAAGATTCTGGACTGGAAAACTGTTCGCCTTGATCTTCAACTTTCTTGGTAGATTACCTTCTGTATGTGTAAAATGTGTTTAATACCTGCGTCAAACCAAGGATAGATCTACTGTAGCTTATCTGTACAGGTCCTATGTATAAAGAGTATAATGTGTGTCCCTCTTGTGCGGTTTAATGTGCAGCGTGTGCCCATATAACATGCCCTGCACATCCGACACAGCACCATTCACGTCAATGTAGATAGGTAGCTGTATATTAGTGCGGTCATGAGGCGCTTGTGGCTCCAGTCCATATTATCCAATCAACGACTGAGGGAGATTCTGAACCCGCCTCTCCCGCACGTTATTGGCCGTCTCGTTTTTCCACGCAATCGTGTTATGGGCGGGACGCTGTCAAACTGGCACGTTCTCCCCGCCCTTTTGTTATACAGCTGGGAGAGGAACGGAGGAAAAACGGTTCTTGGAAATCTTTCCATCGGTGAGTTACTGTCTTATTATATAGTATTTACGGTTGTATAGACTTTGATGAACGTAATATCACTATTTGACTAGAGAATATTTTAGATTTTCTTCCCATTTGTTCGACGTCGCACAATTTAGTGAGTGTTGTCTACCTAACCTGGCATCACTTTACACAACTAACGTAATATTATTAGGCCTGCAGCATCACTTTGCTCATATCCCATCATAACTTTAAGATTAGAAAGAAGTACAGTGTCACAAAAGCAAGAGTGTTTTCACTCACTCCTTATAAACATTTAGTGAACACTGGTAATGTATTATGATCGATTAGTTCATTTATTCTGACGCGCACTGCATACACAGTGTCCCTGTGTCTGTCTGACTATGAGCGTGTGTGTGTGTGTGTGTGTGTGTGTGTGTGTGTGCGTGAGTGCCGTGCAACTTGTTTTATACACGTTTTTTCTCTTAAACGAGTACATTTCGCAAACATTCACAACGAGGACTTAAACTCCTTCATGCAAGCAAGATCCCATTAACAGAAGTTGTGGTTGTGTGCATGTTATCTAACCATTCTGAATGTTAGACTTTGCACTTGACATGATATCCCACACACTATCCTACCTAATTACCTGTTTATGGACGTTTGTATGTGAAGTCTGTATGCCTACTGTACTATGCTGTATGGGGCCATAGTTATTGTAATGTGGAGAATCACTTTACAATGTGATTATTTGAAACTGAAATTACATCATTTTTCTTGTTTTTATGCAATAGTCTCTCATCGTTGACAACAAGACGTGACCATGGAGGCTGCCCGGAGGCGTACCAAGCTCAGTACCAATGTAAAAGCATCTAAGAATGGTGCAGAAACAGCACAATGGGGCAGAGCATGGTGAGTTATTTCCCCATTTAACTAAAAACTAAGGAT
>JAODLL010016839.1:3061-20561 GCA_026546735.1 Forbesichthys agassizii | reverse complement strand
CTTGGGCTGGGGTGACTGTGTTTGGCTGCCCTACCTGTACACACTGCAGGTAAAACATACATCTCCGCAGTTTTCACAATTAAAGGAACAAACGCAGATTTCCCATATCTCCCATATTTTGTGCCGGAAACTTGAATAGAGGCGGTGGCGAATTTAAAAAAATGATGATTGATATTAATAACTAATAATCATGTTACTATAAATTGTATATATTTGTTTTATTTATAGACTTTAAATGTTAATGAAGATTAGGGCAAAGGCTGTGATATGCCAAAGGTTTAAGCTCTCAAATGGTTTTTATTTCATGTTTCTATCAGAGGCTGCGGAATAAGGGATTTAGTGAACATTGAGAGATCTCAGGAAGCTTTTCAGAAAGCCCTCAGCTTTCAGGAAATTGTTTTCTAGCAGGTGGGTTTTAGAATGCTTTTCCAGATGGCGCCTTAGGTCTTAATTAATGGGTTAATGAGCTCTCACGTGAGCATTCCATCCTACCCTACCAGAGGTGTCCCACCACCTCCCTCCCTGTATCAATTAACCCTAATGGGGCGGATGTGGGTGGAGCGAGGCAACAGGTGATGGAGAAGTCGCTGGTTTGAACCCCACTGCCTCCTAGTGTCCAAGTGTCCTTGAGCAAGATTCCTAACCCTAGCTCCTCCCGGTGGTCAGATGGCGCACTGCATGGTGGACACCACCATCGGTGCATTTCTGTCCTGTGCTTTGAGCGTCCGGAAGGTTATAAAAGCTCAGCTGAATAAGAGCAGTGCGTTCTCCACCCATGCGGTGCTAACGGAGCTCCCTCTCTGCCCAGGGCCTGTATCTGGTCTACCACCCGGTGGATCTCTCCACCCCCCACGCGCTGGCGGTTCTGTTCCTTGGTCTGGTCGGCTACTACATCTTCCGCGCCACCAACCACCAGAAGGACCTGTTCCGCCGCACCGACGGCGCCTGCACCATCTGGGGCCGCCCGCCCACCTACGTGGCCTGCTCGTACCGCTCAGCGGACGGCGGCGCGCACCGCAGCAAGCTGCTGACGTCGGGCTTCTGGGGCACGGCGCGCCACTTCAACTACACGGGCGACCTGATGGGCTCGCTGGCGTACTGCGCGGCCTGCGGCGGCGGCCACCTGCTGCCTTACTTCTACGTGGCCTACATGACCGTGCTGCTGGTGCACCGGTGCCTGCGCGACGAGCACCGCTGCGGCGCCAAGTACGGGCGTGACTGGCGCCGCTACACGGACGCCGTGCCCCACCGCCTCGTCCCCGGGCTCTTCTAGAGGGTTGGAGGGGAGGGGGGGTGAGGGGTGCTGTGCCCTACTGCCTTTCCCCCCCCCATCCTGAAGCTGTTCTAGAAGGGGGGAGGATGCCTCATCTCTTGGCTGTTCCAGAGGGGGGAGGAGGGATGTGATGGAACGGGAGAGGGCAAGGGTGTGTGTGGGTTTGCGTGCACTTGTAACACAAAACCATATATAAACATGTATATCTGTATGTGTGTATAGGCTGCTGTTAATACACACATGTACAGATGTACATGTGAATATGTATATCTGTGTGTTTGTTTAGGCTGCTGTTTATACAGACATGTACAGATAGATATACATATGAATATGTATTTCTCTACATGTGTGTATAGGCTGCTATACTATACACGCAAATGTGTGTTCATCTGATGCCGTCGGAGGGTTTCTTTTGTGTTTCGGAGGACCAACCAGCTGCTTTAGGACTGTTCTGTGTGATTGTTGTGCTGTTGTTGTTGTTGTTGTTGCTGCAACACTTTCAGAGTTTATTTTTATCTGTGTGTAGAATTACCACTGAAAATGATTCACTATGTTCCCCTGTTTGTTCCTGCATTAGTCAGTCAGAGATGTGGACACAGGCTTTTAAAAACGTTTTTTTATAAATATGCCACTTAATGTCAACAACAACAAAAAGCACCATTCAGCCTAGTTGGTGGTTATTTAACTATTTCGGTAGATACAAATTATAAAACCTCGCTTGCCATGCTGCAATTGTACAGTATTTTTTGAGAGTTTTTACAAATGCACATGTTTTTTTGAACAGCGTGTTTAATTTGTGGGATATAAGTGTTTTTTTCATTCTCTAGAACCAACACTGCCTTTCATCTTGAGAAGTTAATAAACCTGATATTGGTTTGACACCACATACTATGACATTTTTTTCAGTGTAACAATCTTAAATTATACTTTCTCACATCATAAATTCTCAGTTCACTTAACATGTGCTTTATTCTTCACGTAATTTACATTGATAAACATTTTAATAACAACTTAAGCTCTATAGCAAACAACCCTGCAAGTACAATTGAATTAAAATTAAAAGTGTTTATGGTCAGAGTAGAAAACACCAACACACATCAGTATGTTTAAATAATAGATAATGATTTCACTCACATTGCTTGCCACTAGAGGGCAGCACTATATTGTTTATATTACAGTATTTGTATGGTATATCAAGTGAAAGGTCTGGGGCATAGCTTTCAACATTCTGTGCACCTGCATGCTAAAATTGGCTATTTTGTAAATATGTGAATTGCAGTAAACTAATTCTAATGAATAAACATGTATTGAGAGAAAGCTCAATATCCTTAGCTGGAATGGCCCGGCCTGCGTGAGGTCTAAGCATACTCAAACACGAGCGATCCAACTCATAAACAGTCACATGGTCACATACCCTTGGCTCCTTTAAAGGAAAAATAAATATAAATGAATAAACTGTGGAGGATAAACATGTCCCTCCCCACACTCATTTCTCACTGTCCTTCCTGCTCTGTAAATTCAATATAGTTTCATTCAATTAAAGGAGCAGCTGCCGGCATACGTTTCTCCATTTTTAGCAGACAACAATATCTGCTCTTTCTTTAAACTGTGCTAGTGCTATGAGCAAGGAAAGTGTGGACAGCTGAGAATAGAACATTGCATTTCTATAGCTGTACAAGGAGGAGTAGTAGTAGTAGTAGTCTCACAGAGCCAGTCTTTGTAGATGTACATCTACTTCACCAGCGAGGTATTGTGATTAACAACGACAAACTACATAACTCTGAACAACTCGGACGTTAAACTTGTGATGTGGAAAACTTAACAGGCCTCTAGCTGTTACAGGTCTTGTAAATATGTTAAGATTTGTACGCTACAGTTACTGATTACAGTACATTTACATTTAAATTAGTAAATTAAACACTGCACTAGGCCATCGTTGCACCGGAAATTACGGAGACATAATTGTGAGTGACGTCCCGAAAGTCAGAGAGTCCCGTGTCGAGCTTACAGGGGTATATATATCAGACGTTCAGCACAGAGTTGCCTATGTGATGTAGTGCTAATGAACGGAAAAGGCTGAGACTACCGGTATCTAGTGTTAACCTGACCTGCCAGATGGTTTGATACATACAACCGTCCAGGAAACTGGTCGTTGAAACTGTTGTGAAATGGGCAGCCGCTTTCAGAAAGTAGTTGGTGTTGAAAGAACCTGTGAACCAACTCTTGTAGGGAGGAGAGTGGAAACATAATGTTTTCCATTGAGAAAAGCCTATAGTGCCATTCTTCGCTCTTCTAATATTTGTGCTAATAAAACTGATGCTATTGCAGCACCTACATTATAATGTCTTTGGGAACCACCATTGTTGTTGGGATGCTTACTTACGCTGTCTGTCCATCTAAACCACGCCCGAACAGTAGCAATCAGTAGACTACTACGCTGACTGTTCAAAAACTAGGTTGACCGGACTGAAGCACAATGATTTCAAGCTCTCCAAGGACTCATTCTCACGGCAAAGTCCAACTGAAGTTTGCAAGATCAGGATCGTGGTCTCACGAGGCTCTGGTGTAGCAGTGGCATGTCAAACCAAAAAGGTCTCAAAAGCCACAAATCGAAGAGTGTATGTTTCTCCTGGGCTTGGAAGTTTAAACTGCTGATGATCTGGGTGAATCCGAGCTTTATTGTGACTCGGTGATACCAATTGCAGTAGCCCTACCTACCTTCTGTAGTTGTAACATTGTCGTAAAAGGAGTGTGGTTTAATTTGACAGCGTGTGAGTGGGTCCATTGTTCCATGCTGCCAATTATGCCATGTAAGCATTGGCCTGCAACCTGCACTTCACCAAAGATGCCACTCCTATCACTTTAATGACACAAGTAATTGATGTAAATCACTTATGATAATGGAAAACCGATTGATTTCCACCCCACACACACACACACACTTCATTCAAGGCTAATGCAATGAAATCACTGCTTTGTATCTTACAAAATTGCCCTTTATTCTGTAGGCTACTCACGTAATTAACTGCTGTCACTGAAGCGTCTGTGCAAACTGCTATGGGATGGGGGGCGGGGGAATACTTTGTAATGTTCGGCAGCAGCACTCATAATGAAGTGGACATATTAGTCTGTGAATATTTGCAGAGAGGCCCAATCTTTGCTAAGATCATAAAAGCTGGGCCAATTGCTCCCGTCGTGCTTAATGACCATACATTGTGACAGCTTTCTTTTTAACATGCATCTGCAATGATTGTAGGGCTGGGCTGGGCCAGTGTGGGACAAGGCCAGACAACCGGTGAAAAATACTGATAGCAAAAGAGAGCTGAACTGATGTGATTAACAGGGGGAGGGAGAGAGAGAGAGAGAGACAGAGAGAGAGTGAGAGAGAGAGAGAGAGAGACTTGGAATAAGACATTGGAAATGGCATCTGCAGATGACACAATGGCATATTTGGCAGTCGACGTTGAGGCCCGTTTTCATTTCCCAAGAGACCAAATTAGTGTTTTATTGGGGCTCGGTAGTGGGGTATGAGATGTTGTATGAGAAAATGGGGTAAATAAGAGCAAGAGGTGGTCATAAACCAGCGGGATGGGGATTTTAGCGAGAGGAGAGTACCTGATTTGTCAGCAAACCATGGGCATTCGCACGCTCTATGATGTCCATGGGCATTTAAAGGCCCTGAAAGCTACAGTAGACCCAGCAATCACATTGTGGTGGATGAGGTTACTACTAACTGACTGTGGTTGGTTGCAGAGCAGCAGAGAGACACATTGTAATCTCATCTTAATTTCCTGTGCTGAGATTTGTGATGAAATGTGAAAACCTTTTTTACACATTTCAACGCAATTCATATTCTCTATCCAAACTGTTTTGTTTGTTAATTTCTGTTTGTTTGTTAGCTACATCTTTCCGTCCTTCAAATAATAATTTCCGTAGGCTATTCCTCCTTTTTCTGCTTGCTTCCTTGCAACATTCCCTTCTCTCCATTCCTCTGACCTCTAACCTAACCAACGCTGATAGCTGATAGGTTGTGACAGCCAGTCTGACTAGCAGACTAAACATAAAGATGCCAACCACATTGATGCTATATGTCAGCCAGGCTAGGTCAGCTTATCTTAGTATGACTGAAGTATGTTGGACAGGACAACAACTTTCTCTTTCCTTAACATATTTGAACCATATTTGAAATTGGTGCATTCATTGACTACTAATTGCCAAAAGGTTATACAGTATATCTGTGTATTTATATTCAAACTGCCCCCCAAGCACTTCCTGGCACTTCTGTGCCATAAGTTTAGCCTCTCCACGAACCATGTGGCCGTTGAAAATGTCTAACTTTTATTTCCATGGCTCTGGTCTTAACCTGACATGCCAGTTAGACACAAGTCCATCTGGGGAGCATGCGTTTGGGTCCAGTCCCCATATACGAAGCCTAAAGGCCTACATGTCGCCTTCAACAGGGTTGTCGGCTGCACTTTCTCAGTGCTTAAGTAGTGGCGAAATATAACCAATTTATAATACTCCTACACTACTACTACTGCTATACTACTACAATTTATAATAACTGCTTATTTAGTGTTTACATATCTGCGTCTGCCTCTGGCTCCAGTGGTGGCGTCGACCGTTGTGAGCTAAATCCCAAGAATGCTGCGGCAATATTGAAGCGGAGACATTTTGGCCCATGTCTGGCTAATGTGGTGTTTATAGCCCATCCATCACTTGATGCACCATAAATTATCAGTGAGATATGGGAATTAAGTCTGACGCTCAACCCACATCCTCAATCATTGCAGCCACTTCTAGTACCACAGTACTACTGGTAGTTCTAGACGTGGTCTGAATATGAGTGTGAGTATGGATTCTAACTGGTGAATGAAACACGAACACATGTAACACTACATAAAGTAGAGGCATGCATTTGCATTGGAGAAAATACACTGACATATTGAACAGGTGGGGGTGGGTGGGGGTTATTTGATGTGTTTGGTTGCTTTGGAGATGGTTGGGCATGTTTGTGGGCGCAGGGGACCAAGCTATAGTGTGTGTGTGTGTGTGTGTGTGTGTGATTCCACATGCCCACGTTCATGCTCTGTGTGTGTGTGTGTGCATGGCAGAGGGGACAGCTGGCTGTCCAGAGGGCAGGCAGGAGGGCGGGAGGGAGGGGGTGGGGGGGCATAAGGGAG
Organism: Forbesichthys agassizii; assembly: GCA_026546735.1. Taxonomy (NCBI): domain Eukaryota; kingdom Metazoa; phylum Chordata; class Actinopteri; order Percopsiformes; family Amblyopsidae; genus Forbesichthys; species Forbesichthys agassizii. Next base: position 14,105 of record JAODLL010016839.1, on the reverse strand, counting down.
GGAACTCCCTGCCAAACCGGGCAGGTCCCCAGCACCATGACAGCTCTTACCGGCTTTTACCAGGCCCCCTCCCCTCGTTTGGGGCTCAGGAGGGGGCTTCTGAGGTCCTGCGCTGTACGATATTATAACCTTTTCTATAGCAGTAGACCACTATTAGATATATCAGCAGGGTAATGGAGTCTTGAGCAGAGAATTACATCACTTTGCTCCTGTGTTTACATACCGGAGCCGGGTCGGCAATACATTTGTGTGTGTGTGTGGGGGGGGGGGGGTGGGGGGTGAATGATTTTGTGTTGATTTGAGATGTTGGTGTGATCTTAAAGGCAGGGTCAGTCATTCTTGCTAACTTCGAGCTCCTCACACATAGAAATGCATTGTGAAGCCAAGCGTAGCTCTGTTGATGTTGATACGGAGCGGTGTTCGCCATTTTGTTTATGTTACTATTTTCCAAGCCAGGGATGTGTAGAAGAGTCGGATTATTTTTTCAACATGCACAGAGAACGGTAATGTAACGCTGGGATGGTGAAGCGAGTGCAAATGAACGAAAAACAACACAGATGCGGGTAAAGCAACGAGCCCCACGGCTCGTCCTTTAATGAAACTGAAAAGAACACAAACAGCGAATACAAACTCAAAAACAAAACGTAAACACAAGGCGTATACAGTCACGTAACACAGCTCACATGAACAGGAACACGAAACATGTACAATAACCCACGCCCTCTCCCAGCAGTCACCAGCAGATATGCCCTCACATCCACACGGCTGAAGGCAATCGGCTGATCGCACGTGTGGGTGTGAGGCGCTGGGGATGCGGGCAGTCCTCCCCCGGCTGTAACCCACCGGCGAGACCAAGGGAATGTTACAGGTAAGATAGCGAAATGCGAGGCAATATTACAGTATGTATTAGCTTACATTTAGCTTGCAATAGCTGACTATTCATTTAAGTGGCAGAAAGTCATATAGAGGCTCTTTAACATTCACATACTTGCGTTTTTCACCTAAGGAGCAATAAGATGGATTGCAAGTGACACCATGGCAACGTAAATGGTACTTCCTGTGTCAACAGTCCAAGCAGACTTCATGTAGCCTAGTAACCTTCATCACACCATCACAAGAGGAGACAGCTGTACTTCGACTTGATTCAGAATCCCATGGCATCCCTTTATGGTGCATCTAATTACCTTTCTCCTGAACTGGTCTGATCTGGATCAAATGATTACTAGACTAAAAGCACACCAACACTAATGGCTGTCTCTTTAATAAAACAGAAGCAATGATCACTTCTCCATTATCCACAGTAGCGCTATAAAGTAATATTCCATGACGTTATCATATAATGTTGCACTGGAGATGCTCCCTTTCTTTGGCATTCTGCCATGACGATAGAAGCGGTCATGAGCCCGTCCTATATTTACACCCCAACGCATGACTCAAATAAGGTGTTGCCATCGCCGCACCCCTCCCCGTGCAGACTAACACTCCAGTATTCCATGACCCGCCGTTGCGCTGAGCCAAGCTCTGCTGTGTAGAGTACCTCCACCACATTATTAGCACTGACCTTCTGCGTGTGGTTCCATTCAAGCCTGGTCCAGAGCCAACGAGCTGCTGCCCAGAACCGGAGCCAGGAATAAAAGAAAAAAAGAAAAAGAAATGTTAAAAGTGCGAACACACGTGCATTTTATTAACGGGCCTGGCAGAGAAATCTACAGTATGTGCGTAAAGACGGCTATGGGTCCGGGTGGACTTCGGAAGCACGCTCGTCTCTCGGCACACCCTGCTACACCCCCCCCCCCCCCTCCCGCCTCCGCGCACACCCAGCTGCTTTACCCCCTCCACCCTCCATCCATCGCAGGCCTTGAACCCAACTCTAAAGGTGTCATTCTGGTGTGGTTTGTGCTCTCATTTTCAGAGCCGTGGCTGTGTCACGTAGAAACACCAGATTATTTTTACACGGACTGTGAGAATAGATATTCGGTCAATCTAATCAAAAAAGTGTTTAAGCTTACAAATCGCTGACTTCAGCTTCTGATCCCACAGCCCTCTGTCATCATACTAGCTCCTCCCACCAAAGCGACTGTGCTGTGGCTTACCACTTGTATTGCTAACAGTGGCCTTCCCTGACCCTTGACCTCCCTATACCTTGTGTTGCTAATGGTGACCTCCCCTGACCCTTGACCTCCCTTCACCTTGTGTTGCTAACGCAGGCCTCCCCTGACCCTTGACCTCCCTATACCTTGTGTTGCTAATGGTGACCTCCCCTGACCCTTGACCTCCCTATACCTTGTGTTGCTAATGGTGACCTCCCCTGACCCTTGACCTCCCTATACCTTGTGTAAATAAAATGTTACAGAGGTTCCAACGGACGGAACTTCCACATTTGATTTTTTGAAGGAGGGAGGCGACCTTTGACCCTTTATGCAGACCAGAACGACCCAACGTTCCATGCAAGCCCACTTAAGAGACCACTTAAGAGACCACTTAAGAGACCAGTGTTCATTTTTTGCACCATTGAAATCTTTTATAATGCACCATCTTTCTATAATTCTAAAAAATCTTTGATGCGTTGCTTACGCTCCCTGACCCCTGACTTCTCCTGACCCCTGACCTATAACGGACACACCTCTGGTCTGACACTACCTATCTGCCGCGGTGTTCTGCTCCACCCCATCCCCTCGCTTCTATCTGTACTCTGTCTGTCCATCTGTCTATGTATCTGTCCATCTCTCTCCCTGCGACAGTGAGTGAGGCAGACCAGTGTGTATGCTGGCGTCTCTTTGCGTCTGTCACTGGAGTAACAGATGTACTCTTAATGTTACTTCTTAACTTTACGTCAGGAGAACAGGAGATACACAGTACAGACAGTACAGTATGTATGTAGTACATACTATACACAAAGTATTCAATGAGTGTGCTAACAGGGGCACACATTTTATATTGTAGACCAGATCAACACTATGTGCATGCTGTAGGTAAAAGAATGACTCAGTAAATAAAAGTTCTTGTGAAACTCGACAGCACAGTCAGACAGAGCAGTCATCTGAGACTTTTTTGGTTATATTCAGTTCCTGTAAATTCTTTGGTTATATTCAGTTGCTGTAAGTAGTTATCTGTCTTTCTTTTTTATTATTACGTAATTCAGGAATGATGTTTGCGGGGTAGATGGCGTGACAGACAATAATCATGACAGATAATAATAATAATGTTTTCACTAATATAGTAGTGCACACTATTATAACATTTACAGTTGTGCTGCAGTACAGGTATTTTTGGCAACTTACACTGAATTTACAGTATATAAAATAGTTTATATCCCACCACAATGCTACATGGATTGTTAGACACAAGTCCATCTGGGGAGCCATAGAATACTTGATTGGATGAACCATATGTCTGTCATTGTTATTTTCAAGTTGTCTTCAAGTAGCTTTTGCTGTTGTCACACCTAAATCACGCCCAGTAGGACACTGATTGGTGTTCAGTTGTTTCTCGGCCTCAGTCGATTTCATGTAAAAAAAAGTCAGTAAGTTATTCAACATGCTTCTAATGAAACTGTACCTGATTTAGTCTTTTTGACCGATCGTAGTTTGTGAATAATGTCACCTAGTTACAGTATAGTATGTTGACAGCAGCTACAATTTTCCTCCTCTCTCCATCTCCTAAGGATATTACCTAGGAACTGCAGAACTTTCAGATGCTACCAAAGGATATTGGTGTTTATTTATTTCTGAAATTCAGGGAACATCTAAAAGATCCCCCCCTTCCTTTTGGCCTTGGAGCTTTGCTTACTGTAGCTTAGTGTGTGTGCACTTGCGCAGGTTGTTGGTATGAAAAGGGTAAAGGAAAGGGGTGGGGGCAAATATGATTGCTGTCTGAGCTAGCTTGTGCACAGACACACACAGGGAATAATCGTGTGCTTTGCGGTACAAAACTCAACAATGCGTGTTTGTCACGTGACCAGCGGCCTGTACGTAATGTTAACGGACACGTTTTATGTCAGCGTGATTGCATGCCGATGTCCATTTTGTAAACCTGAGTGTGTCTTCTGTCTCCTCTTGGCAGGCTGCCGAGTCCCATCAGGGTCTGCCACGGTGATATAGTGGCTGGGCTTTGTAGTCGCGCTGTTTTTAGAAGGAAGGCGTGTCACTGGATTTATGCGACTAATGCCAACACAGCTGCTGCCATGAATAGTTGAATGAGGCCTCGTTGCCAATATCCACATTCAGACTGATTCAGGAAACGCTTTTGTTGTCGTCGTTACATAACAGACAACAAAACATTTTCTATATGACGATATTGTCCTCTTTATCTCCAGCTAAATCCCCCCTCTCTCTCTCTCTCTCTCTCTCTCTCTCTCTCTCTCTCTCTCTCTCTCTCTATCAAGCCCTTGAGCTCTCTCTCCCACACACATGCATAGACGAACTTCCTCTCCCATTTGGCACTGTCCCAGGACAGCGGGTCACTTGTGAACCCTGTGTCTGTCTACCATCCTCTGTTCCCAGACACACTTGCATAGCTCCCGGGCTTTTCCTATGCAATATATACGTGTGTGTGTGTGTGTGTGTGTGTGTGTGTGTGTGTGTGTGTGTGTGTGTGTGTGTGTGTTCAGGCACGCCTGTGACCAGTCCCTGGGTACCAGTTTGACAAAACCCTCCTCAAATTCAGCTGCCACCACCCAGTCCCAAACACACAAACCTTTCGTCTTGACAGGTCGCTCTTTCACATGTACTAACTGTATACTGTAGCTAACGGTGTACTGTAGCTAACTGTGTTCTGTAACTAACTGTATACTGTAACTAACTGTGTACTGTAGCTAACTGTTCTGTAACTAATTGTATACTGTAGCTAATTGTATACTGTAGCTAACTGTGTACTGTAGCTAATTCTATACTGTAGATAACTATATACTGTAGCTAATTGTATACTGTAGCTAACTGTGTACTGTAGCTAATTGTATACTGTAGATAACTATATACTGTAGCTTACTGTGTACTGTAGCTAACTGTGTACTGTAGCTAACTGTGTAGGCCTACTGTAGCAAACCTGTAGTGGAGCAGAATGTAGAGTAGTCTCAGGCTCTTCCGTCCATCAGCACTACGTCCCATAAGCAACATAAGTGCTGAACCTCTGATACATACCCTTGTATGCTCCACGACTTTCCTGAAGTGAGGAAGTTGATATTCATTGGCTGTTAGCATTGTAACTAACAAAGTCTGTATCTGTAATTCTGTTGCAAATACCTGAGAAGAGCCTGTCGTTTTGGTAAGTTTCTCAGCAAATTCCTCTGTAATTTTAATGTCCAACTTTGTCATTGAGTTACGTAGTTTGTTGTTGTTCATGTCTTTGATGATTTTTATGCAGTTAGCCAGTATGGAGTTACTTTTGTAGTCTTTATTATGCACACAAACATACTAGGTTTGTAAAGTTTTGCTCTCAAACGTAATATGTTTGTTTGCATAATAAAAACACAAAAGTAACTCCATAAGCCAGTGCTGTGTGAGTCTACAGTAGAGTAGCCACAGTACATGAGCTTGCATAGACAAGAGACACAGTACTTCTGCGTTTACTGTCCAGGTTGTAGTGATAAGTTTCCTATCTACCAACAGAACACCAGGGCTGCTAATGAATGGTCCTAATGGACTGCTTGACTCCATTCTCACCTGAGAGTCACCTGAGAGTCAAAGACACATCTGTCATCAGTACTGTTGACAGGGTTGGGAAGTAACTGTAATCAGTTACTTGTAACTTATTACAAAAAAAAACTAACTTGAATCCATTACAGTTACTAGCTAAACTAGTGGAATCAGATTACATATATTTAAAAAACAATTAGATTATTACATCTAGGACTACATTCAAATTAAAAGTTTGCAGAAGATAAATGCACAAAACAATGGACTGTTCTCTTATTAACCTTTAATTAACATCAATCAATAATTGAAATGAAGTCTAACTTTAATCTGATCCTGAGCAACATAACCAGTCCAAAAATAGAAGGATTTGGCAGCGCCAATGCAGCAAATTGCTTTGGATGTTTTTCAAAGAACAATGTTTAGGTGTGAAGTAATCTAAAAATAATGGAAAGTAATCAGAATTTGTTACTAAATGTAAAAATATAAAAATGACATTGCTGATTAGAATTTTAACAGATTACATAAATTTTTTTTTTTTAAATACAAACCCTGTTGACTTTAAGAGGGACAATGTACAAGGGATTCGTGGGCCCATAGGTCAGTAATCTATGGATGTCGAGGCTAGATGATATGACGAGCAAAACATGGAATAAAATATGGTTCTGCCTTTATGCGTTCCTTGTCGCCATGGAAATAGAAATGAGAATAGAGTAATGGGAGTGACAGGGAGAAAAGCGTTGCGGGGCGGAGGGAAATGGGTATAGGTGAAGAGACATAAAATGCAAACATTTGGCTTAGGAGAAGATGGAATTTATGATGTACTAAAGACAGTTATGGCTGCTGTTGCTATGCCACTCAGCACAAAACAACCGTGCACATGCATGAACATGCACATGCATTACATATGCAACTAAATGCGTGTGCATGTACACAAATTAAAGGTGTAGTCAATGATTGCATGCTAATTGTAAGCTAATGCACTTTGTGTCAAATTCACCAGATATCTCCTCGCATTCCGATATCTTACCGTTCTCTGTGCGTGCTGAAAGAATAATCTGGTACTTCTACAAAGCCCTGGCTCCGTAGATAGGAACATAAACAAAGTGGCGAACAACTCTCACAACAACAAAGCCGCTTGGCTTCGCAATGCGTTTCAATGGGCGGTGCGAAGCTTCTGAGGGAGTTTGTTTTGATTTGAGCTCGAAGTTGACACGCATTGTCGAGAATGACAAACCCTGCCTTTAAATAAGTGCATTAACACACAACTAAAAACGTGAAAAATGTATTCACGGTTGTAAATAAATGGTAAAAGGTAAAAGGTAGCTAAAACCATAATAATTATTTAAACCTAATAAACTTTGTTAATTATAATTGACCAAAACTTTTTCATGAAAAAGTTAGCAAACGATTGTACGTCTGATTGTCATTGGTTACCTCTGCAGTGTTATGCGGTGTTATGAAGCCACGTGACCCCCAGCCCTTTCTGTGTCGGCATGGCTCCACGCCCGCCTTGCTTTGTGTTGCGGAGGCCAGAACCTGACCCCACTCCTTCCTCTTCCTCATCCTCATCCTCTCCTTTATCTGCCATGGAACCCGCAGGCCAAAAACAACAGCAAGGAACGCGAACAAATAACACCACAAAAGGAAAAAAAAAAAAAAACGGGGGAAAGACACTTTCCTTTCAAGCTTCCCCCGACATCTCGACGGAGAGGGGGAGGTCTGTGTTGTGAGTCTCGTCATGTCCCACGTGTGCCCCCATCTGCCAAAAGAGGACAGGAACGCCAGTTTCTCCTTCGCAGATGATGTAACGTCTTATTGTTGAGGGTTCACACAGAGACACCTCAATGTCTCGTTTGTGAGGAGTTGTGGCAGCAATGCATGCTGGGACCGAAACAAGGACTATTTTGGGCCCAGCTAGCAGGAAGCTTATAAATGCATGTTCTTCTTAGCCTTTTTCTGATGTGCTAGAGAAATGCGTTTATAAATGTTTTTGCTTTCCAAACAGCACTTAATGAATGGAGAGAATACCTGTTTTCTCTTTCATTATATGTTGATTTGAACACTTGCATAGAAAACAATATTGTTCGGCACACACACGCACACACGCAGAAACACACACACAAACACAAACACCTACACACACATGTACACGCACACACACACACGCACACACACGCACACACACACACACACACACTCAAGAACCCTCTCGAGTCAGTGTTGGTTTTCTCAGCACAATTCTGTGCACACTTTCTCATTATCCCACATGCTAGGAAATAGTCTTAACTTCCCTGACATTCACACTTACAGGTAAAATGAAGAATAGCCTCTCTTTCGCAGTATAGCTGTGGGCGAGCGTTGGCATTGCTTCCGCCTTGAGGAGACAGCAGAGCTCTTATAGAGAAGTTTGAGTCATGACGAAAATGTGGCTTCAAGGAATTTAGCTTATCTAAATGTACGTGCCTCTTATATGTCACCATTTTTTGATTTTTGATTTTACACGTTTGGTGAAGAACAACTTTCTTTTTACAGTTCACTAAAATAATGATTTCTGTATTGGTAAATTGAAGGCATTTACAGTATATACCACTCTAGGTACAGTATAGCCTCACATTCACCCACCTGTGGTGATGATAGCCTGGAGCGGTTAGGAGTAGGTGCCTTGCTGAAAGACACCTCAACACTTGGTGAGGAGTTAATGGGATTTGAACCAGCAACTTCACGATCACCTTATGCCCTGCTCCCCTGTAGCAGTTGTGCAATTGATATATCCCACAACTTTCAGCTTGCTATTCTTGTGAAATTCTTACGATTTTCCTCTGACAGCATTCTGTGATAATTTTGTAAAACAGAATATTGTTGTTTAGATTGAATCCAGGAGCTCTGCTTTTCCAACCACGTTTCTGCTTATCCAGGTTGGAGCAAACAAAATTGAAAAATAAACAATCTGATATGGCACTATTGCGGATCAAAACCAGAGCTTACGTGTGACAAAAGAGAAACAGGAAACCGAGATAGATGCAAATACAGATTTGATTTAATAACATATTCTGCAAACATGGAACATGAACAACGGAGCTATTTATCAAAACAGGGAGAAACTAAAACCAGGGCCACAGACAGAGCAACTGACGGGCCAGATGGTTTTGTCACAAACACAACCATCTGGGAAGCCGTCCAATGAAACTGTTTAGAAAAGAAAGGTCCGCCTCTTTCAAGAATCACTAGATTGGATTGGATGAACTGTTGGATGGACTGTCTATCACTGTCGGTTAACGCCACAGCTATACTACGCCATGTAGCTGCCAGTACAACGCTGATTGGTCCAAACCACTGGTGGCTCGGATTCAAGCGCAACAATTTCAAGATGTCCAGACTGATTCTTGCAGCGAAGTCAAACTGAAGCTCGTGAGATAAATTTCGCAATGAGAATCAGTCTGGAAAGCCTCGGAATTATTTTAAATGTGTCCGACTAGCAAATTAACTTTCTAATCAGCGTCATGTTTACACCTATACGAGCATGGTTTTTCAATCAGCGTCGTGTTTATAGCTATACGGGCGTGGTTTAGGTGTGCTGACCATGGTGCCGACAGCGAAAACTACCAAATGGTTCATCCAATCAACTGCCAAGTACAGATATTCACAAACAGCCATTCATAAACAGTTTCAATGTATGGCTCCCCAGATGGACTTGTGACAACAATTCCTCCGGCATGTCAGGTTTATAATTGTCTACTCCGGTTTCATTTAGAAATTGTAAAATGTGAAAAAAAGAAATTTGAAAGAGAACGGTGAGAATAACGTTGAGCAACCTCCGGACTGTCCACATCTCACATGACCCTCTTGCACTATGGCTACTTTAATAAATTGTGCCATTATGTCTGCCTAAGGAAACAGTTATTGTGTGCGTAATGTGTAGCGGGAGCACATTTATCCACACAGACGGACGCAAAACGATGTAATAAAGCTGCATTTGGGCAATGAGGAGGGGCAAACAGAAACAATAGAAGCTGAATGTGACAGGCTGTGAGAGACACTTTGAGATTAGACCAGCATAAGATAGAGAGAGAGAGAGAGAGAGAGAGAGAGAGAGAGAGAGAGAGAGAGAGAGAGAGAGAGAGAGGCACTCAAGGGCACATCCTATTTGTACTTTTTGTCACCGGTCCAAATTTCCATACTTGAGAGTGGAAGTGGAAATAAATCAGGCGACAACTCTGCATGTGAATGAGAAGCGGGTGCGCGTACGTACGTGTGTGAGACGGATCGGAACAGTGCGCATTTATCGCCACGCTTCGAAGTCATTCACCGTAGAGTTAATGCCAGGCAACCAGTTAGTGAACATTGGAGTTCAGACCTGATGTGAAAAGCACAAATACTTTTCCACACTGTACAGAACTATACAGAACACGTTTTGGAGCAAATCATATTGAAGTAATACAATTTACAGATGTTTAATTAAGAGCTTCTAATAACACAGGCCTACAATTCATAAATGACTTTGGCCAGTTAGCTATATTGTATACTTCTTGACCTCAAAAGTCAACGTTTGAGGCAAAAATAATCAGTTCTTTGGTACGTGTGCGGTGCATTGTGGGTAGTAATATGGTTACTATAAGGTAGGGAACGAGACTGTCTGGTAAGTATTAGAGCAGCACTTTAGTATCTGTCACTAGCATGGGATTTCTGCTCTTTCATAGTGAATTGCCTTTTATATAATCTGCCCCTCCACTCCAATCCTATCCTCTAAACGTCTTGGTAACTAGCAAACTATATTTAATGGTAGAAGCTGTCTGCATCGCGCAGCCATCAAATTCTTCGTCTACAGCGAGCACTCTTTTCTCATTCGGGGGCCCTTCGTCCTTTGGAGACATTCTGTCCAGCGCGTGTTGTAGTTTATCACAGCGTCAGGAAAGTTTCATCTTTCTGTCTCTGTCCGTTCATCGATCACGCTCATTCGTTTATCCTCTCTCTCTCTCAGCTCGCCCAGACCGTCTGCCTCAGAGGGCTGTGCTCATTTACTTGTCGGACCCAAACCCCGCTCCATGATGAATGCTAATACAGGGCTCGCTAGGTACAATACAGTAAAGAGTAAATTACTTGTATGCGTGTGTATGTGTGTGAGCATAAATTCGGTAGAGTGCGTGTGTGTGTGTGTGTGTGTGTGTGTGTGTGTGTGTGTGTGTGTGTGCGTGCGTGTGTGTGCATGTGTGTTTGTGCACACGCACATTTAGGAGGCAGTGCAGTCAGTGCACAGTTCCATTAGCCTGATGGAGTTTCTATTAAATTAGACCTCTCTCTCTCTGTCTCTCTCTCTCAGTGTCTCTCAATCCCACCCCTCCTCCTCAATCATATTAGTGCTCTTATCTCATTTGCTGGTGGGGGTGGAAGGGGGGGGGGGGGGGGGGGGGGGG
>JAODLL010016809.1:0-22595 GCA_026546735.1 Forbesichthys agassizii | reverse complement strand
CCCCCCCCCCCCCCCCCCCCCTCAAATATACAATGAAATCTATTCTATTGCCTCAGCAGTGAAAATTAAATACATAAATATAATTAAAGAAACTAACTGATCTATAACATTGCTAAAATCACAGTTTGAATGTCCATTTTGTCCGTTTTGTTATTTCTAACATTGAGCCATCAGCTGAGAGCAAAGTGCGCTTAGTGTCAAAGCACTTTACAGCAGAATAAGGATTTATACAATAGCTACAATCACTTTACTACTGTACTGCGTCCTTCAGTAATTCAACAGTTTTACTGGGCCTGAAACATGAACAGGGGGGTAATTCAACACAGGAAATGACACCCAACCTATCTTCCGTATTCTCCTGACTTGATTTCCTTAATATATCTCTCCCCTCTCTCTCTCTCTCTCTCTCTCTCTCTCTTTCTCTTTCTCTCTCTCTCTCTCTCTCTCTCTCTCTCTCACACCTGTACATCAATGCAATGGGAGGCAAAAACCCTTGCCACCAATTGTGCTCCTGAGCATTGTATGTGTGTGTGTGCATGTGTGTGCATTTGTGCGTGTGCGCGCAAGTTTTTGTGAGTGCTAGTGTATGTGAGTGTATGCGCGCGTGAGTGTATGTGTGTGTGTGTGTGTGTGTCTGTGTGCGTGTTTGTGTGTGTGTGTGTGTGTGTCCATGAGCTACTGCATACGGGCCACTACACCGTAGGAGGTTGGCCAGGCAGACGGGTAAAGGAGTGGAAAAGGCAGAATACAAAAGGTGTCTGTTCTAATACAACCACACACGTATACACACACACACCCATGCACACACACACACATGCACACACACACACACACACACACTGATTCAAAAGGCAACAATGAAATCACCATGAAGAGAATAGTAACATGTTACAATAACAGTTTGAGTTGCTGCTTCTTTAATCTGCTGGATCTGCCCTGTGGAACATCCTACAACCAGGTGAGGTGCTCAAGGACATCTGGGTATTCAACATTCAACAGCAGCTGTCAGATGGAAAGTTATCTGTCTGGCAGACGGAGACGGACTTATTGCAGTTTTATTGTCTGCATATCTCGGTTTGCGTGCGTGTGCCCGTGCGTGTGTGTGTGTGCGTGTGCGTGCGTGTGTGCGTGTGTGTGGGTGTGTGTGCATGCGTGTGTGTGTGTGTGTGCATGCGTGTGTGTGTGTGTGCGTGTGTGAGTGTGTGTACATGCGTGTGTGCGTGCGAGCGTGTGCCAATGCGTGTGTGCGCGTGCGTGTGTGCATGCGTGTGTGTGTGCGCGTGTGTGCGTGCGTGTGTGTGCCCGCGCGTGCGTGTGCCAGTGTGTGTGTGTGTGTGCGCGTGTGTGCGTGCGTGTGCCAATGCGTGTGCGTGTGTGTGCGTGTAGCTGTACTGCATTCTTCGGTAATTCAACACTGTTTTACTGTGACTGAAACAGGAACAGGGGGGTTATTCAACACAGGAAATGACACCCAACCTTTGTTTCTCCCGTATTCTCCTGTCTTGTGATTTCCTTAATATATCCCCCCCCCCCCCTCTCTTCTTCGCTCTCCTATTTTCCCTCCACTAAATTCAGCATAACACAGTGTCAGTTGACTTGAGTGTCTATTTTCAGATAAGGGATAAATCTTTATTTCGGTTTTCCCACACACAAAAGTGACGTTTGGCCGTGTGAATACAGTACAATAAAGTCAGCTGTTGCAAGCTAAATGCTAAGCTAATACATTTTCTGTGACTAATATATCATCGCATTTCACTAGTGCGTGTTTGAAAAAAAAATCTGATACTTCTACACAGCCCTGACCTGTGAATAGTAACATAAACATTTTTGGCGAACATCGCTCGTATCGACAAAGACGTATATGCTTTGCTTCACAATGCATTTAAAAAATGGCGCCGCGGAGGACCGGGGAGCGATACTGTTTTTATTTGAGCTCGAAGTTAGCAAGAATGACTGACGCTGCCTTTAATGCATGTCAATGTGTGTGTGTGTGTGTGTGTGTGTGTGTGTGTGTGTGTGTGTGTGTGTGTGCTGTATTTGCTCCAACGCTTGCTTTTGATTTGTTCCCAAGTTAAAGCAGCAGCCATATTGCCTGAGCTGGGTTACGTCATGTGTGTCCTCGCTCACTCATAATGGAGCTATCCGCGCCGAGATTCTTAGCATGCTGCCAGCCATGCTGATTCAAGCTAAACACAGCCGATGCCTCAGCTATCGCTGTCCGGTCTCATAGCAACGCTAACCTCCGCGGCTAGCGCTTTCCCCGAGCATCTGTTGAATGCTGTTGGCGGCCGAACAAGCCTCTCATATCTCCTGACAGCAAGGACAGGAATATCTCTTAATAGACTGTGAATCCTGTTTGTTTGTTTGTTTGTTCCTTCTAATGGAATGGCTTTAGCCCTCTGACGCTGAATGTGGACAATACAGGAATGTGCAGACTCAAATGCTTTGGAATTAAGATGGTGTTAAACTTCGCATTATGCATTATCAACACTATAAAATACCATGACTTATTTAGATAATGCCAAAAATATCTACATGCCAGAAACATTCAGTAATACTTGTCAAATATGCAAACAACCCCAGTTCTCTAAGAGAAAAACATCAGTACATTGTTAGTAATAGTAATATTGTTCTCCTAAATCCTTTCTCATGAATCAATTCCGCTCATGGGGGACTCCTGTCCTGCATGTTTTAGATGCCTTCCTGCTACAACACCTGACTCAAATGAATGGATAACGACATATGAATTGATTTGACTTGAATCAGGTGGGTTGGAGCAAGGGGACATCTAAAACATGCAGGGCAATGTGTCCTCCAGGACCAGGATTGAGAAACACTGATTTATTATTTTCTATGCTGTAGGTAAAACACGTGGACATACCATATAAGGGCATAGCGTTGTCACGCGAGGTTTTGCTGTAATTAACCTCAAAGAGTTGTCTTACCTACTCACTGGGAATGTAAACAGCTATGCCCTGAAGTGCAGCTACACTTTGTTCTCCCCTGAGCGATCAGGCAGGTGCAGTGCACGCACACACACACACACACACACACACACACACACACACACACACAGAGTTTAACAGTACAGCCTTTGTCATCCCCGGAGAGTCAACCTCCAGCGGTCAAAGCTAATCAGACACTTTTTTCTACTCTCCTGAGAGCCACCCACAGACACACGCATGCACACGCACGTGCTCACACACACATGCACTCGCGTGTACATGCACACACACACACACGCATGCCTGCACACACACACACACACACACACACACACACACACAGGATCGTGTCACAGTTAAACAACCATCACAGACCTGAACTCACATGGTGATCACTCTAGAACTACAAAATGTCAGCAAGCTGTCCAGCACTGTATTGTAAACAAAAGCGATTTGGGAAATTAACTACCTACTGTGTGTTGTGGACATCCTGAGCAAACCCCCAAAGGATTCATCTGCTCTTTTCAAAATAACCTAAAGCAGCTCACCCTAAAGCTTTTAGTTGACCTTGAACATTCTAAATATGAATATGTATGAATATTTGTGCTATTTGTGCCTTAGTTCATTATGCATATTTCCATGGGCCCAAAGAAAATTCGCCATAAAGCTCTTGTTTATTCCTAAAGGTCACTCGCTTTAATCTCTTACACGTTAATACCCTCACACAGGTGAACATATCTAAAGGCCACGGTCAGACCTGATCAAATCCAAAATGTCAGCTCTTCCTAGACATGGGATTTGTAGACATTGTGTGAACTTCGTATTACCTATTTGTTCTTGTAAATTGTTCATATCTGACCTCACAAATGCTAATGTATTGCCACAATCCAGGCACCAAGCCATTTAGGAATACCTTGTCTTGAATTGCAAGATATGTTTTGTACAATTGTAAAATAAATGTTACTGTTCCATTATAGGACCCATCTGACATACAGTTGAATTTGTCACATAATGTAATCTTTTATCTTAATTAGAGTAGGGATTGGGAGTTATAGCATATGGAGTATGCAAAGCGAATATGCTAGGAGTACCAGAAATTCCACCAGAGAAAATTCGGAATGTTTTGAATAGTTGATAGTAAAAAGCTTCGTAGTCAATTAATCGTTTTGGAAATGAATTAATATCAGTGTAAATACTTGATACCTGTTGTGTATGTCATTCAATATTGTGGTACTGATACAATAATCAGGCTAATGTCAAAACAACATACACATATACACACACTCATGTGCGAGCTCGCACACACACACACACACACACACAAACGTGTCTGTTTTAAGTTTTAAGTTTTTCTCTACCTCTCTCCCTATCCCTCTCTCTCTCACACTCTCTCCCCCTCTCCCCCTCTCTCTCTCACACTCTCTCTCCCTCTCTCCATGTCTTGGGGCTGTTGTTTTCATTAACATAATCATAAAAATACATTTGATTTTGAGGACGCCTTTCAAGGACACTTTACATTGCAAGTCGAATATAAAATCAGCGGATTAAGGCAGAAGCATTCATTATAGACTGTAAATGTAAATGTAATTAAATAAATGTGATATAATAAATAAAACGTGAGAATAATGAGTGTGAAATAAGTCATAGCTGCAAATTAGTAGGACAGATAATTGTTTCAATACAAAACACTATAGTGTTACGTAAAGGCACACTGAAATTATAGTAATACATGTTTACGTGGGTTCTTGTATGGACACAAATACATGGGAAACCATTGCTTTACTGAAAAGATGAGGGAAAAAAGTGTAATCTGTAAAACGTTTTACAGTAAAGGGATGATGTATTTGTGCTGGTTTTCTTACCAGCCAGCATCCTTGGAATCTCCAGAAAGGTGTCTGTCTGACATTTATGGGACGGGGGTCAATGGCGTAACAGAGCAACAGTCATGGAGAGGAATATTCTGGCCCGTCAGTTAGAAGGTGAGACCCATCCATTAAGGGAACCTGGTTGCTACAGAGCTTTGTCGAATCACCCTCAACAATCTATGGCGCACAATCTATGCAGCTGTGAATTTTCACACCTTAGCTGCCATTTTTACACTCCCTCAAACCGTTCATCAAACTCAAATGACATTCACGTGACATCACGCAATGTCAACAATAATTAATGTTTTGCATTTAATGTCCATGATTTACTACCATACAGTACGACAATAAATGTAGCAATCGTTTTATGACCGCACAACAAGACACCTTCAGGAACAGAGCTGTTTATGTATTGTCTGTATAAATATAATCTGCATGTGTTTGAGTGGCTCAGCTCAGCAACAGTATTAAACATCTTAAGGTACGTGACCAATGATGGAACCTCATAGCAAAAGGACAATCAAATAAACTCTATGGGAATATTTTATTGTTGTCTCAACAACACTGTAAAGAGACTCTAAGAGACTCTACTTCTTGCATGTCAAAGAGAAAAGAACATCTCAAGCATTGTTTCCATCTTGTTGGACACAATAAACACTGTAATCAGTCCTCCCTGTGTAGATTTCACATCTGGTAAAAGTATTTCATGATCTCTTTATAATCTAAATATGACATCCAGGCAAACATATCCCCTCTTAATAGGGCCTTCCCATTCACTGGGTGAACACTGCTGTGTTCAGTATAGTTTATGTTTTCATCTCCATTCCTCTACTTGAGGTTACTATTTCTATCAAGACACACAACCACTTCTTCCTGTCAGTACAGGAGGTATTTGAAGTAGTGGGTCCTAGCATGCTCTCAATTTTAAATAGCTCTTTGGACAACAGATGAAACTTGCTGCTATTCAGCCACATTTACTTTTAACCAATTATCAAACCTAAACAGCTTTTACGAGAAACTGCTATTGGATCTATTAAACCTTGATATAGCTTTTGACAACCATGAAAAACATTTTTTTGGTTGCAGCTCAATTGTGGAATAGCCTCACGGAAAGCTTTAGATTATCTGAATCCACTGAGTCCCTTAAATTTGGCTCAATACCCACTAATATTTAATAATGGTGTTCTATAATCTGATATTACTACCACATATTGCTGCTACATACTTTTAGCTGTTAAGTGGTAATGCCATACAATTTGATAATTCAGCAAACACTTTAACCAAAGTGACATAGAGCTGGGGTTAGACATCTACAGTATAGCTCAAAGATGTGACATGAAAAGAGGGACCCTGGCAGAACATTTCACCTTTTGACACTTCAGAGGTGACTTCATATTATAAAATGAAAAAAGATGCTACAATAAACTTGTTACTGATCAATTTGAATATAAATATACGTATACAATATACAGTATATACAGTATATAAATATATATATATATATATAAATATCCATCCATCCTTGACTCGCTTATCCGGGGTCGGGTCACGGCGGCAGTCCAGCTTCCAAGCCACATTATCCAGCTCTGACTGGGGGATCCTGAGGCGTTCCCAGGCCAGTGTGGAGATATAATCTCTCCAACTAGTCCTGGGACTTCCCCGAGGCCTCCTCCCAGCTGGACGTGCCTGGAACACCTCCCTAGGGAGGCGCCCAGGGAGCATCCTTACCAGATGCATGTACCACCTCAACTGGCTCCTTTCGACACAAAGCAGTGGTTCTACTCCGAGTTCCTCACGGGTAGCCGAGCTTCTCACCCTATCTCTAATGAAAACGCCAGCCACCCTCCTGAGAAAAATTTTGGCCGCTTGTACCCGTGATCTAGTTCTTTCGGTCATGACCCACCCTTAATGACCATAGGTGAGGGTAAGAATAAAAATTTCCCGGTAGATCGAGAGCTTTGCCCTCCGGCTCAGCTCTCTTTTCGTCACAACGGTGCAGTAAAGTAATTGCAATACCGCTCCTGCTGCTCCTATTCTCTGGCCAATCTCCTACTCCATAGTTGCCTTACTCAGAAACAAGACCCCGAGGTACTTGAATTCCTTCACTTGGGGTAAGAACTCATTCCCTACTCGGAGTAGGCACTCCATCGGTTTCCTGCTGAGAACCATGGCCTCAGATTTAACAGTGCTAATCCTCATCCCAACCGCTTGGGCTGCGAACTGATCCAGTGAGTGCTGGAGGTCACAGACCAATGATGCCATCAGGACCACATCATCTGCCAAAAAAAGCGATGAGATCCCCAGGCCACGACCCGCATATATGCAGTATATATATATATATATATATATATATATATATACACACGGTATGGGCTGCCTGGTCCTATGATTTGTAAAAAGGTTCTTTGGAACCTGCATTCACGTGGTTGAAGTTAAATTGTGTCTTTTGATTTACACATCAATAACCTTTCTTTAGAAACTTCCATGAGATATTTATTATCCGTAATTGCACCACTAATATGTATAATTTAGCTGTAATCCTGTCAGACATATTTAAGAACAGAGTTATTCCAAGGTCATCTGGAACACAAAAATAGTGTCTCTCCTGATGCGATCTTACTGCCTCCTCTCCCATAACAACTGATGATATTACCTCTCATATGTAGAATATTACTCTGGGATGCCACCTGGACTGATGTCCCCAAAGCTAACGTGTGTGAAGTACAGCAATAAGAGAAGATACTTCTGTACGAAAACAAGAAACCAAGTGAAAATGGCAGAATGTATATGTGTGTGTGTGTGTGTGTGTGTGTGTGTGTGTGTGTTAGCATAGTACAGTGGATTCACAGCTCTCACAGCAGATCACATATTTGTGATTTTACACAGTAGCTGCCACGGTTGTTTTGTGGAATGCTTAACTTTCGCACAAAGTGCCGCCTGTAATGTAATATAAAACGGGAGAAAACAGTTAAGTGAATGAGGTCCAGCATGTGTGTGCTTTTAGTTCAAGTCTCTGTGAACTACATGGTGTTATGGCTGCTGTGCAGATCCATGTTGTAGTCTTTCTACTATTACTACTGTTTTTCCAAATCCATCCATCATCTGTAAACATATAGTATACTGTACATCAGTCAAACATTTTTAATCTTTAGATTAGGTCAAGTTAGCTGATGCTTTATGCAAAGCAATTTACAATGTTGCTTATGGAGAATATATTTTAAATCTAAAAACAGGCTCATCACACTATGTTAGACATAGTTTTTGCAGTGAAATATCAAGATAAACCAACACAACACAACAGCGAATGAGATGACATGAGTCATTCAGATTAGACGTGCAAAATGATTCGCTCTTCACAAATCTCGTTTCAAAAGGGGTGGAATTCTATCCTTTTAGCTAGCACTGCTGTGTGAGGTTAGGTAACGTACAATGTCAGTGTATTCCATCGTATACTGTAGCGGAGGGATGCAGGGGCAGCCTTACATTGCTCCAAATTAACTATGAGTGTATGTTCATATCGGTTCATGTGTAGATTTGGCCGTGCAAGTGGGTATGTTCATGTACTGGCTGTGTGTCTCAGGAGTAGGATATGTTCTAGTCACTTTATTTCTGGTTCTTGTTACCATTCTGATTCTAATACTCTTCCTGTAAACCCGCCATTTTATTGCCTTTCCAACTTGTGAACATTCAATAAAGCATGGTTTTGATATTGGAAATATGTCTTTGGCTTCCATTAGTGAATGAACCTTGGTCCCCTACGGTCTATTGAGTTAGTCTCTAATATTGTGAAATTACGAGTATTTCCCTCGATGTAAGGAGTAGTCAGGCTACTGTAGATTCTTATATATAGATAATATGGGCCCTATTTTAACTATCTTCAGTAAGCTCACAGTCTAAAGCGCAAAATGGCCAGGCGCTGGTTGTTACTTGTTATGTTTGCTACTTGTTATTTGGTGTAGTTGCTACTTGCTAGGTTGCTACTTGTTATGTTTGCTAATTGTTACTTGCTGTGGATGTTATTTTCTGTGGTTACTACTTGCTAGGTTGTGCATTCAGGGCAGCCTCGTCTACAGTGAGAAGCTTTGGAGGCTTGTCTGGATCGCAGCAGAGAGAAGAGAGAAGGGTGGCTTGAAGATGTACTAATTCAAATGTTCAGGCTAAGTCCAGCTCTTCTCAATATGACGCATTAAGACCATGGCACCAAACATGCTTCCTGAAGCTGCTGCAAGGCGGAGGGATATACTTCACAGCATGACTCTGATTGCTCAGAGGTTCAAACCGACATTTTGAGACTACAAACATTTGTGTGAGACGGATCTGCTCTGGGTGATAATGAGCCATATGTCAGTAATAGAACAATGAAGCATGTTTGCCATCATATTTAGTGAAAACGACGATGATGACTTAACTCATTAGACCTCTTGGAGAGCTGGCACTTCACTTACGTACCCAAAATTGGCAACGGACACAGAACAGGTGAAGAAGTTAGAGACGGCAGATCCACGACGCATAACCTGCTATGTTGAACAGGAGGCACGCACGCTTGTTAATGATATGTATAATGTTCACTGTAAGGACCTTCTTGTTCTTGTTGTTGTGAGGACAAGATATGAATAGAAAGCAGAGTGTCTATCCATCACTTTGACTGGCTGAAGACGGAGATCGATTGTGTGTGTGTGTGTGTGTGTGTGTGTGTGTGTGTGTATGTCAGCAGTAACAACATGTGATTATGCAAATTGTGACATGACCATTTAAACACAGCGACTTGCAAGTACGCAAACACAGCAGTGGTTACCAACACTCTTTCAAGAACCGACTCGATAAACACACAAGCGTGCAGTGGAGATGACTAAGTCGGTGTGCGTGTGTGCGTGTGTGCGTGTGTGTGTGTGTGTATTAGCCATACTCCCAGTGGGGTGCTAGTAGGCTAGCCACCCCCGCAACAATCACTGAAATTGCATAATTAATTATTTTCTTCCATTTCCATTAAAGCCATTCTGTCTCCCAGTGCAGCTTGGCTGTGCTCTAGTCGCCTTAAGAGCTTCCTTTTTGTTTTCTTGGCTTCCTTCTCTGTCCCTTCCTGTTTGTAAGTGTGATGAATTACCTACCGGTTACCTTGGAATGTATTGCCCTAGCTGAATACCAATGAGCCATTAGCAACGGCTGTTTCAAGACAAACACAAGCTTCCACTGTTGCGGGAATCACAGCAGTGAGCATCAGTCGGTTCAGATTAAATACAATCACCCAGAGACGTTGTGCAAACTTCAACCACATGTGAAGTTCAGCGCTATTAATACCCAGTTATTATCTGACTGTAGGCTACTTCAGTATAGGAAGGGAGTGCGTGTGTGTGTGTGTGTGTGTGTGTGTGTGTGTGTGTGTGTTCACTCAAATATTCCTATTTGTCTCTGGTGCCTGTGTGTGCACGTGCGTTCCGTGCGTGCGCGTGGGTGTGTGTGTGTGTGTGTGCGTGTGTGTGTGTGTGTGCATATAAAGGTCATGCCTCTCATCTCTCAGCGAGCCTTAGTGAGTGGCAGCACTCATCAATATTAACCACAGCCCTTCCTTTCATCCATGTCGTAAATCCACAGAAACGTACGCGCGCACACACAAACACGCACACGCATGCACACAAAGGCTTATGTGCACATTTGGCATGAGAAATATCTGAGTGGTTGAGACATTTGATCAAGGACATGACAGACAGACAGAAGTGGAGGCAGACAGACATAAAAACAGGAATGCAAACGGACAAACAGACAAGCAAGCAGATGTAAACACGTCATAATCAAACTAGGGGCGCACAATATATCGACTCCGTATTGTTATCGCAATATCACGTTGCGCAACATCATATCGAACATTTTGCAGGAAGTGAAATATTCCGTTTATTTAGTGGAGAGAAGCGTCCGTTGGCTGTTTGGCTTAGTTGTGTTTGATTTAACAAGAGTAAGATGTGTGGCTGAGGAAGCTAATGACATAATAGAGATCGAAGAGGAAACATTAGTGGCCAAAAATAATAACTCCTCGGTATCTTGGAATTACTGTTGTTGTACCAGTACAATATGACCAATATGTCAGTTGAAAATGTTTATAATTTGATGCATTTTCCCATTGCATTTGTGTTTTTACTTAATGTTTAAAAATTTTGAAATTAATATTGATATTGCAATTCTCATGATCAATATCGGCAGAGATGAAATTGTTCCGGATCCAGGCAGAGCTGGGCTCTGGTATGTAAGTCTGCGCTCCGATACATAGGAGCTGGGCTCTGGTACGTAAGTCTGCGCTCCGATACATAGGAGCTGGGCTCTGGTACGTAAGTCTGCGCTCTGATACATAGGAGCTGGGCTCTGGTACGTAAGTTTGCGCTCTGATACATAGGAGCTGGGCTCTGATATATAAGTCTGCGCTCTAATACATGCAATGCAACCCTAAATGAAAATATTGCACCTTACAGACAGACAGACAGACATACAGACAGACATTTTACTTCCACAAATATTATGTTTTCTTTTTAAATATCAGATATCTAAAAACATTTTCAATGCAAATAAAAATGAATTTCGGATATTTACAGTTGGTGAAATGCATGTTACCTTTACAAAAACACCAGTGTTGTCATTGTAGCATACTCCATTATCTATAAATCATCATAAAGAAAAAAAGTTAAGTAACAGGTTAAGGGGGTGTTGTTTGTTTCCATGTGAAATGTAGGTTGTAAAGCCCTTTGAGACTACAATGTGATTAAGGGCTATATAAATAAAATTGACTTGATAAAATTGACTTAAGTCACCATTAAACTGGCCTCATGGCAACTTGCGCGTAATACATTAACTTGCTTTAGTATTCAGTAGAACATATTCAGAATTGGTCAAATTAAATTGCCCTTACAAAACCACGATGGCATACATGTCTACAGGTGTATACCCTTGCATTGTTTCCTTTGTTGTGGATGTTTTTCAATCAAAGCTCACAGTGAGGGGTCCGCTATTCTAACTCAAGAGGAGAACACCTGAGGAAGACGTTCCCACAAAGTAGAACACTTGCCTACGAAACCCTGCATGTCACATTCGCTTTCCATCAATTAATAGCATTGGTTTTCATGGGCGAGGAAAAAATCTATAAGTAAAGAATTGACATATTCATAATAGAGCAATCCATAACAATATACATATAATTAAATGGCACATTTCTTCAAATCTGGTCTAAATAACATATTTTTTTGTAATCTGAGTTATTTATTCCTTTGCTGTACATGTAATCTGTTACTACCCAGCATTGATGACAGGCTACAGGTATAATGTGTGCCTCGGCACTGAAGGTGCCAAATTGAGTCTAAATAGGCCCGCTGAAAATATATCAAAGCTTTTATCTCCCACCCACCCAAAAACACAGCTCACAGGGAAGACCGTCAGAGAGAGAGAGAGACATGGAGAGAGAGAGAGAGAGAGAGAGAGAGAGATGAAGAGAGATAAAGATTAAAGACAAGTAGAATGATGTGAATAGCTGGGAGAGACAAATTAGGCAAACAGAGAAATATGTGTTTGTATGCATTTATCATTGGGTGAGTGAAGTGTAGAGAGGCCGTAATAGAAAATCCTTTGATCAGCAGGAAGAACGAGGTTAACTTAGTGGAGACGGAGAACAGCTAAAGGACGTCACAAACAGAACAGCAGCACTTGTTGACATGACAAAGCAGAACACCGTCATCTTGTTTCATGTTTCGATTGCATACAGACTGCCCGACTGAGCACGGCAAACATAAGAGGGGAAACACACGTTTCATTTTGTGCATACGATGACTGCTTTCCCCATGAGACACCCTGTGTATTCACGAGATACATGAGACTGAGTCTCTGTGTGTGGGTGATATTTAGACTTCAAATTAGCATGGGGAAAGGGAAGGTTGGGGGGGGGGGGGGGTGGATAAGAAAGCTCAACACAGTTAAAGGCAGGGTTAGTCATTCTTGCAAACTTCGAGCTCAAATCAAAACAGTATCGCTCCTCACACATAGAAATGCATTGTGAAGCAAAATGTCTTTGTTGATGTAAGCGGTGTTCGCCGCTTTGTTTTTTTTTTCCTATTTACGGAGCCAGGGCTGTGTAGAAGTATCAGATTCTTTTTTAGACACGCACAGAGGACGGTAAGCTAGCGAAATGTGAGGAGACATTTGTTGAATTTGACAGAAAGTGTATTATCTTTACTTACAGTAGCTTGCAATAGCCGACTATACCGTTAAAACAATACCAGTATTTCATAAACCGGCGTCATTTCTCTGTTTTAAGAGTTGCGTCAGGTCACCTTCCTTCGTGTTCTTGTCCACCTGGGCTGGAGGAATTTCATTTTTCTGGGTTTTCAGAAGGGATGGCACGATCCAGTTTTTTCAGTCTCGATACCGATACAGATACTGGCACTTTGGATATCGGCGGATACAGTGTACCGATCCGATTCCAGTGTTAAATGTTAACGGTGTTATCGGTGCCATCCCTAGTTTTCAGAAGGGAACTCTTCCCGCTGTTGTAAATACTGTAGAACAGTAGCTCTGTTAAAGGTAATACCATGTAACCATGGCAACGACTAACGGCCTTCAACATGCAAAATATCACAGTATTACTGAAATTGGTAGATGGTTATAATATTGGCCTTTTTTGTGATTTTGAGACTTCTTATAATACTGTACTGTTGCCTAAATGTAGCCATCTGTTGCCTTAAAAGACAATTTATGCTACCAATAACACACAGAAAAAAGCGTCTGTGAATGTGATTGTGTGTGCTCATGAAGATATATACGGCAGTATGCTTTGTGGTAATTACTGCTGTGTGATATCCTCACCGTAGAAGGGAATAACGTAAGGCATTCAAAGTATTTTAATGGGTTCATTTCTGGTCACGAATTCAGGCTGCTTACAGTGGCCAGTGCACACGCACGCACGTACGCATACGTGCACGCACACACACACTCAGACACACACACACACACACACACACACACACACACACACACACACACACATACAAAATCCACTGGGACTTCAATACAAATGAATGCAAAATGTGAAATCTGCATGAGATATATAAAATAGTTGAGGCACACGGTCACCAATGTAAAATACACACATGAAAAGATGTGCACACACACACACACACACACACATCACTGTCAATGGATAAGTCTGTAGAACATTCAATTAAACTGAATAACATTTTCTGTTCTTATCTGACATTCTGAAGGGCAGCACGAAAAAGCAAACCCTCTACTGGAGAATAAAACCATTGTGTTTAACAGCTGATTCAAATGACAGCAAGCATCTGGGCTTTATCCCAAACTGTATCTGCTGTTGAGACATAAACTCATATTTTATTACAAATTAAAGAGGGAAACAATATTAAAGGACACTTACATTGTGCCGAACAAGACTCCATCATGTGCATTATCTTCTTGTGGTGTCTTGCAGCATTATCATGGACAATTGCAGTCCTTTCTTAAGTCTGTCTAATGATCTAGAGGCATTTAGAGGAGTAGTACTTTAACAAAGGCACAGTAGTATTGTGATTTGCTGGCTTGATTTAGCGCTTCATGCCATGCAAGTGTCTGGAAAGCTAACTAGGCTGTCTTTACTCATCAGTTTCAGTTCAGTTCAGTACAGCATTACTGTAAAACTGTCACATTACCACAATGCAGATCCTCAAAAGAACCGGTCAAATAAGAAGTCAGTTATGGGACGATATGAAAAATGTATATCAGGATTATCGTGGCCAAAATAATGGCAATATTATCGCAATTATATATTAGATCATTATTAAACTTTTTTTTTGGCACTAAATTGCACTAAACATACTGGAATCACTTAATTTACAATCTTGCTAAGAAACAATCATTTTATTTTCATGACACATACAGTATGTACTGTTTCTTTTTTTGTGATTATTTTTGTTTTAAAACCAGTATTTCTTCTTCATGTGTGGGACACAATGGGAAAGCCGAGCCTTCAGCCATGGCGGTGATCATCATGTCACTTGTGAAAATATTCATACTTATGTGAGGATATTCAAGATCACCACGATACGATTATCGTCAGTATTTTTATCGCAATAAACGATAATATTGTTTTCATCCCATCCCTCTCAACCCTAACAGTAACTAACAAGAGCGGACATGTGAGCAAAGTCAAAGCATCCCTAAAAGCAGAAGAAAGCAACCATTTCTGCATCTCCACCTTAGAACCGAATAACACCCCTCAGTCCAGACAAGGACCCTTCCCATTGTCTGGAAAAGCCCAGAATTCAATCAGCCTATCCTCATTCAAGGGTATGAAGCAAAGCTGAATAAAAGTCTCCCTGGCCACTAGATTCAAGCATGGGAAACCCAACAGCAATAGAGAAAGGGTGCTTAGCCACCAAGAGCGCCCTGAAACGCCTACGCTATTATCCACACGTACAGACCTTCAACCACAGAGCGCTCACCTTGGTAAACTCAATGAAAGACAAGAGCGCTATAGTCACAAGATGGCACCATAATCTTCCGCCATACAGCTGTGTGTCGTTCACCATGAAGCAGGCAAACGGTGTCCATCTCTCCCGGCTGCTTTAGCAATGCGACGAGACTTGCATGCTATGAAAAGTACAGTGTTTCGACACACTTATTTGGTGGGCGTGTACACATGGAGGGTGATCGAGAAGTCGCTGGTTCGAACCTCCGCTAACTCCTTACTAAGTCTCGAGGTGTCCTTGAGCTCCTAATCCATCGGTGTATGAATGTGTGCATGTGTATATGGGTGTATGTATATATAGGTATATGTCTACTATGCCTCTGTAATGGGAACACAACGTGGTGCAGACCGCACCACACAACACCATTCCAGCCAATGCAATATGCGTCTAATGTAAAGACTAGAACTTCTGAGGGAGCTCTATCATGTTTATATTCAAACTCCAACCATCTTTGTCCAGAATGACTCCACCCTTAAAGATATGCTTTATTATACATTATCATTACATTTTTATGGTATCTAGTTGTTGCTTGTGTTTCATTACAGATTCATATTGTTAACATCTTACAGTATCTGGCCTGCTTCTCCTTATTGCGTGTATTATTCTTAAGCTCTGTGTGCTTTGTGCTTTGCCATCCTTACCCGTAGTATAAATTATGACCTGCTGTGTGACATTTAGTGGCAGCGGTGGGATTTGAGCACACAACCCCAGAAGACACCTCCATCCATTGGTCCATTAGAGGGGAGATGTTAAATCCCTTCTTTAGTGACGCTAGCAGAAACAGGAGCTTTTGTACGGGTCTGTAAACCACGGGATATCATTCGGCTGATAAGGCCTATTTTCAGGTTGAATGCAAGCGGTCCAATGCTGCCAGTTGGCTGTGGCAACAGAACACACATGCAATAATACTGTAGCGGAAATCAAAGATGGAGTATCAGCTGTAATGCTCTGCAGTAGCAACAGCAACTGACCCGGAGGGTGTGTGGTGTGAGATGTCAATCGGGAGGCGTGTGTACAAGCCTAGCCAGAGGTCAAATCAGATAAGTTATCATCATCATCATTCAGCATAAAGCTCAGCCGAGATTCACATTAAATGTGATGGCAAACGTGCTTCATCGTTCTATTACTGGCGTGAGGCTCATATCACCGTGCCCCGGGGCAGATCCTTGAGGGTAATCCGTCTCCTACACGAATGTTTAGAGTCTCACAATGTCGGATTGAACCGCTGAGCAACCTGAGTCCTTAGAGGTGGGTTAAGATTTGACGAACATAGCAAACATTTGCGAATGTTCGTGAACATATTCAGTTTTTAAATAAGTTTTCCGTTTGCTTTGAGTTCACCGCGAGCATTTGCGAATACAAGCAAACAGTCTGAGGAGGTAGTCTATTCTCATCACAAATGACACGTTCGCCATGAACATTCGCCGCTCTTCGCCAGTCCTGAACGCAGCTCTGCTTCAAACGGCTTCATGAGGCATGTCCTTGTTTGTGCCCCCCAAGGGCTCCAATAACGATGACGGCGAAAGCTGTTATTGAGCGTCTCATGTCAAGGTGACTAGAGCATTCAATGAAGGACGTGAGCAAGAAAAGACGTTATATTTGAAAGATCACAAATATACTATATGGCTGCACTGCAAAAATATCTGCGTGCGCGTGTCATTTCCCAAACTCTCCTTCTCTTATGGCTCTGCCTCGGCCACGTGCACACGTGTGCACGTGTGCACGTGTGCGTGAAATAAAGATTTGAACTGAAAGGTGGGATTTGATATATCCTTCTAAGGGGAAAATGCACGCAGGAACAGTTCCCTGTGAATCTACAGTATTGGAAAATCACTGCATGTGTGTAATTCTGACACACATGGATGTTGAATCGCTACAGGGGCTTCCAGGAAGCTATTTAATGAGTTTATACAGCTTAGTGCAGAACAGTGTGTGTGTCAGCCTGGACTCCACAGGAACATTGTAGGAGGGACATGATAAAAAAATGAAAAACAGAGGGTTGGGGATGGTGTTAAAGGCAAAGCAGGACACCGTCAGCCAAAAGTCAACGTACAAACAATGTAGCCTAAAAACAAACCACGGGGTGCTTTTGTTACATGTGTGCGTTTGTATTTGCAGTTACAGACACACACACGCACACACACACACACACACACACACACACACACACACACACACACACACACTGATTAGGTAATGCTGCATCTATTGCAAACAGTCCATTCACATACAGTAACATATTAGATAAGACAATATAATATTCACCAATTAGTTAAATACATTTGTTATGCATAATTTAGGAAATTTAGTTTTGGTTGTATTTTCCTGAATTAATGTTGTTCTGGTTTTTGTTTTTCTCTGGAGGCAGTAGGTCGAAAAATCCTGCTGTATACCTTGCCCATGAGCACTTGGGAAGGCTGGCTGCAGAGTGACATGAGACATAAAAGCATGTGATTGAAGAGCGCTTTCTTTATCACCCTGTCACCCTGCAGCACCCAGTGATTTACCGTATGCGCTTTAATGTTAATGTATTTATTTAAATTACCTTTAAAAAACGAAATAGCCAGTCTCATGTATACCGCTCAGGGGCTATACTGGGACCTATTGGTGCTATACTGGGTCCTAATGGTGCAATACTGGGACCTAATGGTGCTATACTGGGTCCTAATGGTGCTATACTGGGACCTAATGGTGCTATACTGGGTCCTAATGGTGCTATACTGGGTCCTAATGGCGCTATTCTGGGACCTAATGGCGCTATACTGGTACCTAATGGTGCTATACTGGGCCCTAATGGTGCTATACTGGGTCCAGTGGTGCTATACTGGGCCCTAATGGTGCTATACTGGGTCCTAATGGCGCTGCTTATCTGAAATAAATGCTGGATTAGGTAAACAATCATGTACATTTTGTTTACGGCAGTCGATAGGCCTCATTGATTGCTGTGTTATGATCTGATACAATCTATCTACGGCCAGAACCAAGTCGGAATACAATACACACACACCACACTCACACACCACTTGAGCACGTACACACCATGCACACCACACACACACACACACACACACACACACACACACACGGCCATGCAAACCATATACATTATTCTTCATGATGCAGAGGGTAGCTGGAGACATTGGGTAATGATGTACATCAAACTGTGGAACACACACGCACACACACACACACACATACACACACACACCACAAGCACGTCACACACACACACGCACACCACAAGCACATCACACACACACACAGGCGCCTAGGCTCAAGGGGAGATGTGAGAAAGGGGGCTAGCAGCGCAGCATAACACCTTGGGCCTGGTCCAGAGCGCTGCCCGCCACCCAGAGCGCAAGCCAGGACACATTTGGAGATCCATTCGCCATGCCTCCGCCGTGGGCGAGAGAGCCCCCGAAACATTAGAGAATGGAGGTGAGGGAGAGAGAGAGGGAGAGAGAGATGGAGAGGGAGAAGGAGGGAGAGTGGGGGGAGAGAGAGGGGGAGAGAGAGAGAGGGAGAGAGAGATGGAGAGGGAGAAGGAGGGAGAGTTCATTTCCCAAACTCTCCGCCTCTTAAGGCTCTTAATATATTGCTTCAAAACTTCACATATACTGTGTTCAAAACAAAACAAAACAAAAAAACTCTTTTGTGTTCCCTGAAACCCTTTCAACTCTTAATAAATACAGTGGTTTCTCTCTTAGGAAACTCCTCAATTCTTTATTTTTACATTTCTTAGGACACTAGGCTAGGTAAATAATGTGGATATAAACTATACAAAACTTGGTTTGTATGGTTTGTATATGAAAAACGTATACTGTAATGCTATTTTTCCAATTCATTTAATTAACATTGATAATTTAGTTAATTTGTCTGCAAAACAAACCGTTTATTCCATTACACAAACTTAATTTCTGAAACAAGAAAAGATTGTCGTGTTCTGTAATTCTGATGTATGACTGTGTCTGCCTTCCATTTAGCTGCAGTAAAGAGTATAACTAATATCTTCTGGGGGAAATAAAATGTCAAAATTATACATTACACTTAGAAATGCCATTAATCTGCTGTTATATGACATTGGGGACTTTTCACACTTTTTAAGCACCCTTTTGAGGACCATTCAACTTCTCTCCCAGGAGCCTCATTTGATATTGTACAGGCTTTCATTTATAGCCCTGACATGTTAAAAGAATATTGATGTCTGTCATAACCATGGTGATGAAGGTTCATAGAGACGTATTGCGTTGCATTGATTTCCCCGATAATCCTGGTTCTATTGGCTCAAACACGGCAAGGTCGGTTTTTGTGAAGTCTAGTGCACTACTTTTATTTGAATTAATAAATTGGCAAATAGGGCACAATAAGGCGGCCTAATGTACTTTAGGTACATTTGAGTAAAACAAACCATAAATACACAAAACACATTACGCATATTTGCTAACAAAACATATTCAGTCAAATCTATGGTTTGAGTTTGGGAATACAGTACTCATTGAAAATCTGTGTACTGAGCTCTAATTATCATGTACATCTACATCTATATAAAGACTGTTATTGGCCTGTGTTTACAGAGGAAACCAACTGCACTCAGTCATTTCAGTCAATTCAGCTCAAAACAGGGACATCACAAAATAATCATGGATAGGGGATCTTATACTCGAGAGTCTGAAGGTAGCCGCGTGAGGCCACCCTGATCTCGGAAGCTTCAGTTTGACTTCTCCGCGAGAATCAATCTGGAGAGCTTGTCCTCGCGACATGGGTCTGAAACAACTGAACAACTGAAATGATCAATCGGTGTCATACTGATAGCTAGGGGCATGGTTTAGGTGCCCAATCAACTGCCAAGTTTCATTGGATGGCTCCCCAGATGGACTTGTGTCTAACAATCCATCTGGCATGTCAGGTTAGTCTGAGGGGATGCTCACTTATGCTCGTTTATAGTAGAAAAAGAAAGTATAACGGTGTACACATTTGTATTTTTTCCTATAGATCTCAAGGTTTGACCTAGTCTGATCTAATATGCCTATTATCTCATATTAAAGAAATGTAATCCACTCTGCACCATCCATCCAACACCAACATAAGGTACACAAATGTCAGCACTATAGCAAAACCTGTTTTTTGGACCTATTTTGAGAGAAACAGAGAGGCTTTACTAGGGCTGTGCAATTAATCAAATTTTTATTGTGATTTCAATTTTGTCTTCTAACAATTATAGAAACAGTATAATCAAGAAAAAACTCTTTATTTTGTCTTGTGTTTTGTCCTAAATATTATTGTGGTACAGTAATATCAGGTACCATAAACCAATTTCCATAAAACCATCTGGCAAAGGATCCAATGGAACTTCTTCAGTGCTAGCAGTGAGCTTGAAATTGGACAAATGGGGCATTTATTTGTTAGCTCTGACCAGGTGTTATTCATGAGCAGGTGCATGGCCAGATGCATGCTGGGATTCTGTCACAGTGCCACACTTGCGCACGGTCGCATCAGGGGGCAGATGAGCAATAGAGTTACACAGAGGATACCCTGTTGAGATTCTTACAGATGACAAACACACACAATGAGCCCTAATCTAGCATTTATGTCACACACACACACACACACACACGCACACGCACGCACACGCACACGCACACGCCTATACGCGCGCAGAAACACACACCATACACACACACACACACGCACACACATGCCTATATGCGCGCACTCAAATGTTCACACACACACACGCACGCACACACGCATGTATACATGCACACACACACACACACACACACACTCACGCGTACACACACAGAGCGGTTGTGTGTTGATCATTTCTGACCCAGGCGTGACTAACGTCAACTTGACAGTGGAGGCTCGGTGCATCGCGTCTCTATAGAGTGTCCAGGGTCAAGTCAGTGTGAAGGATTAGATCTCATCTCCCAGGGAACAGACAGTCAGGGTGGGTGAAGGATTAGCTGTCAGCCGTCCCCAAAGCTGGGAAAAGGACAAACCCACCCGTATCCCCTGCGCTTGGCTCACAGAGGCCCTATTTAACCTTCAGTGTACCCTGCGGATGGACGTTTACTGAGCAGTCCTCGTACACGCACGCGCACTCACTAGCATCGGCCGCACCACAGGACGAGATCAGACGCAATTAAGTTAATCTGACTTGTTTTTAAATTGGCAAAATAAAATAAAAAATTAACATTTTTGGAAGATATTAATTTTTATTCAGTGAAAAACGTTTTATTTGTTAATAAAGGTTAAATTTGTGAAGCCAAACATAGAAACCTAATAACTATGTTTTAAATTGATAATTGCTTTTTTCCCAGATGTACTTACTAATTTTTGCATCTGGACTCTTCAGTACAGTACAGTATGGGGTATACACAGTGCCACTATGAGGGGAATAACACTGTCACTGTAGGCCTTAGGCAAAATCACTGGCATACCATCTATCAACCCTTTTACAGACAGACATTGCTTTCCAAGGCCTAACGCATACAATGCCATCACTGTCATCGCTAGGAAGGCCAATTTCAGAAAATTATCCTTATTACAGTAATAAAATCACTGTAATTTAAGATGGAACTACTGTATACAGTATGTGGTTTTCCCCATAACGTGTCTTAATACTTGATGCTGTTTTACATGGTCATAATTACTGTTGCTTCAGTTGCTTTTGAGTTCACTTTGGTTTGATTCTTTTCCAGAGCTGAACCAAATGTGTTTACCAAACAATGGGGAGCGCACCTTAAGTGCCGCGCTTTGCAAATCAAAGTTAAAGTAACTGAGTGATTCTATAAACAGCTTGACTTCTGTTTAAACTCATTTTCCTCCAAGAGGCACATCCCGCAGGTTGCTTTGAAAACTCCAGCATTCAGTGTGCAACCGCACACACATCACACACACGTATACATCGCACACACACACACAACAAGCATACAAGCAAGCCACAAATATCAACATACTGTAAGCTAAATTGAAGAAAAATAAAAAGGTCAATGCAGTGGATTTGTTGGATGTTGGTGGGTATTAACACACACACACACACACACACACACACACACACACACACACACACACACACACACACACACAAAACCAACACTGTTCAAAACCACTCATCAATCACCTCCAATATAGTTTTAAAAGCTGTTTTCAGAAGGAATCAGGTGAGACAAAACAATACTGTAAGAATTTAGAAGAGGGGAGGAAATTATAATGTGATTTGTGAGTGGGAAATGCTATAACTGTATATCAATGATTTTGACCCATGATTCCCCAAGAAGATCACG
>JAODLL010016799.1:0-27421 GCA_026546735.1 Forbesichthys agassizii | reverse complement strand
TACACTGTGTCATCAACACAATTGATTGCAATTGGCTCTGTTTGTAAGAAGAGAGCGAGGTTATTCATTCAACACACTCTTATTGGGTAATACAGGAAAAATCTAAAATTATTTCTGTCATACTTTTAATTATAGTTGAGTGATTTTAATGGTGTTTTAGAGAGTATTCGAATACTCGTTTAGAAATAGCATCAAGTATTTGAAACCTGTAAAATGGTATTCGGGACAGCCCTAAAATCAGGTAATAAACTCACCTGCAATTTATCTTGTAGTGCACTGTAGACTTGGAATATTGTGCGAATATCCTTCATCACACCGTCCTTGTCAAAGAACTCGGCACTGAAGAAATGTTTGCCCGTCAATATTTCCATAATAGCATTCACGGCATGAAATAATCTCGATGCAGTACATGGTCAGAAACCATGATGTGGCAACAATTGCACATTAAAGCCTTTGGCTATGATTGAATGCTTCCTGAATGAAAGCAGGCAAGATATATACTGTATGCATGTATGTATGTATGTATGTATATATATATATTTTTTTTTTATTATCTTAAGTGATAAGGACTTAGATGAGCTAAATACTAGCCTTACCCATGCTCTTTGATGACCTTGGCATAATTGAGTGAGGTGTTGGGCACCGAGGAGACCTTATATTCCTGCTGGCTGGTGTTGCCAAGGTTTGGGATAGTAAGGGTAATCCTCTGGTTGTAACGGCTATTTGGATATGTATAGCAGTATGGGAGACAGGAAACAAACAGGTCAGTTAAGTGCCGGTATTTCTCCTACTGTTCTTATGTACTTGAACTACACTTGTAGTTCAAGACACATGTTGAGCAACAGTGTAGATG
Source organism: Forbesichthys agassizii (assembly GCA_026546735.1). Lineage (NCBI taxonomy): Eukaryota > Metazoa > Chordata > Actinopteri > Percopsiformes > Amblyopsidae > Forbesichthys > Forbesichthys agassizii. The sequence goes on along the minus strand of JAODLL010016799.1, from coordinate 26,568 downwards.
GCCCTCAGTAGGTCAAACACTCAACATGTGTCTTGAACTACACTTGTAGTTCAAGACACATGTTGAGCAACAGTGCAGCTGACCCTCAGTAGGTCAAACACTCAACAGTGTCAGACTTCAGTCTGCTTATGAGCATTTCAGTGTTGACGCTGATTACCTGCGGTTGGGCCTGAAAAGCACATATTCCAGAGCATGCGTGGAGCTGTTAGCCGTGGAGATGAAGCTGAACAGGAGGAAGACGAGGTCTGGCACGCCAAGCAGCAGGGTGAGCTGCTTGTGGATGATCTGTTCTCTGAACGACATCTGCTGCTGAGTGTTCCTTCTAAATCGATACCAGCCAATGACATTCTGCACAGAAATGCAGGGGGGGGGGGGTCACTCAACTACTAATCTGTCACATTATGAATGCTGGTATTCCTAATGCACACATTTGTCCAATGTAAAATAAATAAAAACATCCAGATCACTTTAACATAATGTTTTATTTTTGTAGTTCGCTATTCATTCTTTTATGGACAGGACAGAGATATATCAGGGAAATGACCTTAGGCCAGATTTGACCCAGGCCCATATGGTCAGAGCGCTACCGAATGCGCCACACCGCCGGCCTGAAAATAGTAGTTGTTTGCTGCTATATTAATGTTTAAAATATCATTAACACCAAATCAACTATTTGGAACATGAAATTACGTATTTCGTGAAAACTGAGTATTTCTTGTTGTTTTTGGAATTAGCAATGTCGATGTGACACAGAAAAGTACTGGGCCTTAGCTTCCTGGTCTGTAATGGCCATAGAAGGAAAAGAGGCTTTTTACAAGTAAACTCTTATTTTGTCTTGTGATCTGAATGACAGGCGCACGCACATTCTTTCCCCTCACAGGGTGAAAATGACAGATCCATGTGAAAATACTAAGTGTTTTTTAGTAGCCGTAAATGCAACATCTTTACAAAGTCAATTAATCGTGTTAAATTATCGCAATTTCAATATTGACCAAAATAATCACGATTAGTATTTTTTCCATAATCGAGCAAACCTACCGCTGTGTAATTACTAGCAGTAAAGCAGTCGTAGCCCCAAGTCAACACAGCAAATCATTGAAAATAGAGCGTAATACGATGGTTGTAGTGGTGATGGATAGTGCTATTTTCATCTAAGGTACATGGCATTGAGAAGTCAAGGGACTATGTCAACACGTGAAAAGGGGCATGAAATAAAGAGATAAAGATATTGGGAAAGAGATACACAATGCAAGCAGGTGTTACATATGCTGCAGGTATTTAGAGAGAACTAGAGTAGCTGTGATGTCGTTACGTAAGTCTAAAGCGGCAATATTTACATGTGGATGGTGTGGATATAAAAGAAGATGAATAGCCAATGGGAGAGAGAGTGAATGAAAGGTGAGATAGTTCGATCAATGTTTGTGGGATACTGGCAGCTTAATTAACGTTTTCTCACTTTGTGTTCTTGTAGGAAACTTGATAACCGTGCACCGGTATTGTAATAACCAGAGTTCCTTACCACGGTTCAGATCAGAAGTCTGGAAACTTACACAAGCAAAGCACAATAAACACATTTTAACCACACTAACGATGGCAGATGACCAGCACAGCAATTGCCCGCACACAGAGACAGAAACGATTACATTCTATCCTGTAACCTTGAGTTGTGTCAATAATTTTCCATCCATTAAAAGTACGACTGAATGAAATCAATTCACACAGCTCTAAGTCATTCTGTACATTATTCTAAGCAGATGGGTGGCATACTTAAAAGCTTTCTTGCCCAACTCAGTATGCACCCGGGGAACACACAAACAACGTATCCCATCCTAGTCCAAAGAGCCATAAGGAAACTATTTGTGTGTGAACTTTACTTATACAACTCCATAATTGTCCTTCTCCATCATGCTAGTATTCCAGTTTCTTTGCTAGTATGACTTGGCTCAGTCAGCACGCTCAAAGCTAGGTACAACAGGTAGTAATTTAAAAGGAGATGGATAGTGCTGTGTCAATTGTGTTAATATTTTTAACGCGTTAAATATTTACAATTAAAATCGCAAAGATTAACGCTCCCAGCCCTAAAACAAGCAAATACATAAATCTGGATAATTATACAGTGCATGTCTAATATTGCTCAGTTCAGATGAAAGCAATATTCTGAGCCCCAAGGAACAGCTGTCACACTTAATAATATAACTAATGAACAAACAATCAATGCAAATTATTGTTTGCTGCATGAAACGTTAAGGTCTAATTTTATTATTAAGTAAAACCTTTCATATACAGTGCTGTGTACATACTCACCTTTTGCCTATCTTTGAGAATTCTGTTAAGACTTTCCTCGTTAATTTTGCCCGCGTAGTCATAAAAGCTGAAGAAACATGGGGGGGGGGGTTATGTTAAAAGTTAAGACTTCAGTCACATGCCTTCTCAAAAGAAGAAAATTACCACCAACTTCAAGACAGTGTTGAGAAATAAAACAGTTTAACAGAATACATGTTTAATTGTTTTAACATAAACAAGCTGTTTAATATGATCCCCTGTGGTGTTACAGTGAAATATTAACACCACCAAACAAACAACAACAACAACAAACACCAACAATACCAATGTGGGACTTGGAGGATATATAATGTGATTTGGGGCCATCTACTGTCCAAAGACAACAATTTCAGGCATGCCATCCAAAAAGGGGTTTACTAAACATGCTTTTAACTAGGTTATTATCATACTGTGCCTTTAAACACAGTGTCATACTTATTACAAATTAGAATGACATCTTACCTAAATAATTGTGCACATGGGTCATGGTTGTGAATTTCTGTTGAAAATACAACACATTTTTAATATTACACAAAATGTAATAATATACATTAGCTGTTCAAATGTCACCTAGAAATGTATTTTATTGAGTATAAAATTAAATATCAAATGAATCAGAACAATGTAGACATAGTTATTGATGTTGTTGCTGAAAACAGCTGATTGGGATTTCCAACCACGAATTTACAAACCAGTTCGTTCACCTTATCATTTTCAACTGTTTGAACACCTATAACTGAAATGTTTGAACCTAGGAGGAGCTATGTAGAAGAAGGAAAGAACACTGATTGTTCAACCAAACAATGGGCAATACTGAAAACACTTTAATTGAATGTAATTCAGGGCTTACCTACAACCTGAAGCAATTCTGCATTGCTGATTTGTGCATCGCTGATGCTAACAGTCTCCTCTTGTCTCACTTCCCCTAATAGGAAGCCCTCCTGTGTAAATACAAATGTATCAAATGTGTAGTAAGGATGTACACAACAGTCCAATGGAGACCATAAACGTCGTCACCATAGAGCTAGAAACAAAAATATGCATAGCAGATAGCACCGTCTTTAATGCTAATCAAGCTGACCTCGTCCAGCAAAAGTACACGTTATAGGATGCCGTTTGAAAGAGCTACTGAAAAGTCTTACAGTAGGTCTAATAAAAAAGCCTTATAGTAAACAACTTGTCCGTCCCGTTCCTGAAATGCAAGGAATGCAGACAAACTTGAAAGTACGGTAACAACTTGGCAACTAGTGTCCTTTTTGGAGCCTTCGAAGTGTCTTGACAGGGGAACGGCAAGCGAGCAGATAATAAGTTAAATTGCCAGCTAACAATTATGAAAATATCTATTTACATGTTAATTTTCATAGAAGCTGTTCGCTGGAAACATCGATAAAAAAATATGTACTGTTTGACAGCGCTGGTTTTGACAGGGCTAAACGCAAGGCTAACACATGAAAAGCTAGCATTAGCTGGCTAACATGTAACCTCTGCGTAAATAAAACGAGTGCAGAAAACATTGCGTTATTTTTTTCGAGCAAGCCAGCAGCTTACTTTGTAAAACCTTAAAAGGCAGTCGCAAAGCAACACACGGGAGTTGTGCTAGATGTATAGCTACGGTAATGACAAATCTGAGGCCAGGAAGAGGCCAACACATTACAAACAACCATTCCCATTTGTCGTGGCTACTTTTACATACACAATTGCCGTGACATCTAGCATGTTATAACTGTACGAAACAATCGTTTAGTATTCAACTGGTGGATTTGACAAAAATGTTTAAATTCTTTGTACATTTTATATTATACCGACTGATTTAACTAAGTAGTGCCAGCAAGTAGACGAAACCAAAACCCGTATGGTAGCAGCTAGCCAGCAACATGATGATGATACAAGAAAATCGCTGTAGACAAACTACCAACACCTACACTAAGCAGCACACCCGAAAGCAAACACCACATATTTTGTTGTCACAATAGACGTCAACACTTACATGATCTGAATTGCTGTTGGCGCTGTGATAGCACACAGAACTAAAAGTATAACCCGAAATCGATGCCGCCATGATGGAAACATCCCCATCTATCCCAGCGGTCCCTGCGGCTGGGCTAGATGAGGCAAGCGCCTTGACTTGTGGGAAGTGTAGGCGACGAGTAGTTCCTTCCTGTGTCTGGCAGCATCTAGTCGAGCCTCTTCCGTTCATTAGCACTACGCGTCACATATTCAACTCTGTACTAATGGCAAACATGGCAGCTGCGACAAATTGTACACATGGCTCTTCCGAACTTGGGGATGACAGAAGCACAGAAGATGATGTCGTACCTTCACAGATCGGAACGAAAGAGTAGTAAGGACAATGTGTCTAATCTTAAGACAGCAGTCTTGCTCAAAGGCAGCACACAATCACAGCTACGTCGCTGTACATGGTTGTGATTGCTAACATGATTTGTGAGTGTATTTATAAGGTCTAACCACCACATGAAAAGTGTGACATTGACACTGTACCAAATTCCTTATACTGTCTCTGACTGTACTCCTCAGCTGGGATTCCACATACCAAAGAGAATTGGGTGTATTCAAAGATATTGGAGACGTGGGTGAGATATGGCAAGTAGTTTACACCCTGTTAGAGATTTGTGTTAAACATAAACAAACAAAACTATTACAGCATGAACATTTGCTATGTAGTAAGCATGTTTTTTTCCAGGTTGCTATTACTTTTTACAATATTCCATACATTTAGCGATATCATTTACACATTTCAACACATTTTTGAAAACCCATAAGCTAACAATAGCAGGCTAACAATGAAACTAAGATAGCACCTCCTTTTTTCACCCTTCAGCATTCAGGCTCCAAAATTCACTGTTCAGGTGGCATAAAGGATTAAGTGTTTTTAAGAGCCAAATACCTCCGGTTCAAACCCCACACTGTACTCATGTAAAAAATAACAGGCACTTACATACTGAAAATAAATGTAATAAAACTTACTAGCTTTCATCTCACAAGAAACTGAAATAACTCTTTTTCAGTCTGATTTCTAAGTGCCAGGTTTACCAGAGTAGTGGGTTGTGCATATGACTATGAATCAGAAGCTCTGAGGTTCAAATCTCATAAATGGCACACACATTTTGCATTGTTCAGCTCCTCATTTTAACTACATGTAAATATATACAGAGACAGACACATATTTCTATTTTATTTATTTATTTATTTATTTTAACCCATGTGTTACCCTCGGAGGTGGGGGGTGGGGTCTCAGTAGACCGGGCCCTTATACCAGTGCAGAGCATTTGTGGGGAAAACTGAAATGATGTATCTGTCTAGATCCTCTCACTTTCTCTGCTAGAGCTTCCGGACTCATGATGCTGTTCAGATTAGTGGGTATACATCAGCTACAGCTCTTCCGGACACGTGTGTGAAATGTACACATACCAATATTGTAGTGTACTAGTAATAGCTTAACACTTCTCTTACATAGAATACAAATCAATCAGTACAGTTTCATTGCATTTGGCGGGGGGGGGGGGGGGACACAAGGTAAGCTATACATTTAAAAAAAAAAAAAATCAAATAAGCGAAGGCTAGGAACTTTTATGGGAGCACCTGCTGGGGGTGGGGGGAAGCTAGCTCACACATTTTCTACAAAAACTATTTTTTTATGTCTATCCATCCATCCCATTTTTCCCCTAGGTTTGGTGAGCAAAGCATGGACCGTGTGATTAGATGGTTGGACCAAGTCAACATTCCCAAAAATGCAGCTATTCTTGATATTGGTACTGGAAATGGAGTTTTGTTGGTGGAATTGGTATGTAATAAATATAATAATAATATGGGAAGCCACAATCATTTCTAATGATATCTTACAGGAATGTTAAAAGTATATAAATATTATATAATGTAGTTATGTAATACGCTTTTGAGTATTATTATTATTATTATTATTATTAGGGCCAGAGCACACACTGTGTGAGATCCTTGTTGAATTTGCTCGTATTATTATTATATTCATCATAGAATATCTTTTGAATCTTTGTTGTATTTTTCTGTGGCAAGGCTAAGCATGAATACACAAATCTCATGGGCATAGATTATTCTCCAGCATCTGTCACACTGGCCAGAAGTGTTATCCAGGCAGATGACTTAAGTGATGTCACTATCAAGGTGAGTTTCATTGTTTTTATTTTTCATCAATTTTCTAATAAAAATGTTTAGTCTTTTGTGTAATATTTTATATACATTTGAAAGTAATTGGTGGGTTATACAATACAATGCATTATTTATTATAAATGTGATATTTAAGTAATGACACTATTGATACCTTTTTGGATTCTAGTACTATAACAATCAATCAATACATATTTATCTTAGCTATAATCAATGTTATTAATTGCTCAAAGTTCACAGAAAAGTAATTAATTGGTTGTTACTGGACAACTGTAATATGCTAGTGATAGTATAGCTTTCAACACAGGTTTACCAAACTTTATCCTATCACGTGGAAGTAGCTTTGAGAGGAATCTGTGGTGTGTGTGTGTGGGTATGAATATACAATATCAGTGTGATGGAAATTTGGTATATCTCTAGTGCTTCAGAACATTGAAAATGTAATGTGAATATTGCATTACTATTTATTAATGTACTGTATATTATGCATTGATGTAATGTACTGTGATGTATAAAATGACATCTGGAGCAGCTATCCATCCATCTCTATCTTTTCATTGTGATTTTCCTTTTTCATATTGAGCATGTTGTCATTCTGGCAGATTTAATAAAAAGTCAAGTTTGGTATGATACATTTTCGCTTGTGAAGGGCTTCTACTCAAGTTTACACATTAACACAATTGGCCCTCCTTCATCTCACCTTTACTTCATTTCAGGAGGTGGACTTTTTGAACTGCGTAGGAGAGCTAAAGGGATTTGATGTATGCATTGACAAAGGAACTTTCGACGCTATTAGTCTAAACCCAGACAACACAAATGAGGGGAAAAAACGCTATGTCCAAGCTGTAAAAGATGCTCTTAAGGAGGACGGCTATTTTGTCATTACTTCCTGCAACTGGACAAAAGAGCAGCTGCTTAAGAGGTTCAGTGAAGGTAAGGACAATTCTTAGCACTGGAATAATAATTGTATTAATTAGCAATTCCGCAGTGTGGTGCCAGCATAATAGTAATGGTGGGCTTTGAATAGTTATGCTGCTTCTGATACTGGTGTTGCTTCTAACCATAATTTGCAATCGTGTCTGACTTCACAACAAAAGTCAAGCCTAAGTGCAACATATTTCCTTCTGGCAATTGTACATAGATTACATGCAATCAAAAAGACACTGCTTGTGTGGACAGTTTCCTGGCAGACTGTTAAACTGCAGACCCCATTGAAAGATTCTGGAATTTAGGCAAGCTTCCATTAGTTGTCACTTTTCTGTGGAAGTCACAAGTAACTGGCATGCCTGAAGAGGGCCAGGGTCGATCATTTGTCACACCAACAGTCTTTTTTTATTTCCCATAGTGGTGGGAGGGGTCTGTTGTCAAACCAAGCCACAATCTATCCACCATCAAGAAGTCATATTATGACATTTGAGCTGAACGTTATAATGAAGCTGGGTTGTGGACCAGAGTGGACTTTAGTCTTCACATGGTGCATCATTGGCATCTTTCTCTTCTGTGTTTGCTGACAGGTTTTCAGTTTGTGCAGGAGCTGCCAACCCCCAGTTTCCAGTTTGGTGGCAAGACTGGCAACAACGTAACAGCCCTCATCTTTAAGCGCCTCAGTTGATTAGAGGAGAATGCGATGTCATACTATACTGTCCTCTAGCATAATGTTGTTTTCATTCAGCCCAGTAAATTATATCAATCAAAATTGCTTACTGGTCATTTTTGGAAAATGTCTTAATATACAGCAGAGGGGGCCATTTCACACCCTGGCAATCGGCAAAGTAAAGTGGAACTTCCTAAAAGCAATACATGTACCACCCCAGCCTGGCAATGAGCTTTTGTATAATGTTGCTAATATTGTTCGTAATATTTTGATATTGTATCTCAGCCCTTCCCTTGGATTATTAAAAGTATTTTATCTCTTTGGTCTAGTACAATCACTTAACATAAAGGTGCTTTTCACACCTCATCCCATCGCAACATAATGTCTTATCAATTTCTGGCAATCTAATATTTATATCAGTCAAAGCTCTCATCTGTTCCACAATCAAGTTTAATTAACTTTTTTTTATTTAGCTGTCTCCACCTCAACTGTCATTATCAACAGTCAGCCTTTTGGTTGTCAATTGGAATGTGGGCAAGTTGCCCAATGGGCAGTTTTCACAAAGGCATGTAAACATACCGTTTACTACATTAATATCCTGTGAATACAGACATTTCACTAGAAAGGATAGTATTTTATATAGCATTTGTTTTAGATGAATTGTATTTCACACGATCATGCTTGATTCCTTAACTATTTCAGTTTCATTACAGTTTGAAACTGACTCATGTACAGTGCATTATAGTAAATTTGTATTCTCTATGGTTTGCATTGGTTTCAGAGCAGAGGTCTCGTTCATTCAGCCCATTAATTTCCCTTGCACAGGTGCTGTTCCTTAGAAGCAGAAGCATAAATATGACTTATTTTGGGAAGAACCACAATCATGTTTGCCTTAGCCAGGTCATGAGTTATGTCATTTTTTCCATACAGCAGAGCATTCTTGGGTGAATTCAACATATCACTTGCACTTGGATTAGAATATATGAACCACATTATTTTGTGTATTACATAATTCCTCGTTAAATATAACACAAATCCGGTATGCCGTTGAAAATTAAAATGTGTTAAGATGTTTTGGAAGATTGAGAAAGGACAACCCCCCCCAGGACGATACCAATGTGGAATGGATAAAGGGATGTTTAACCAAGTAATATATCAGGTTTTGATTATAATATAAAATGCTGGCACTGTAAAAATACGAGGAACTGCAGCACAATATCATTATAATTTTTGTAATCTTCACAATCGCTTTAATAAAATAAACGGGCTCTTGGTTAAATTGGGTTTCATATTGCATACCCGCTTGAATGGTTTGGATGTAGCCTACGCAGATATTGTTACAATCAATGCCCAGCTACTACTCACTACATGTAGTAGATCAGACGTTCAGACTGAACACCGAAGTGGTGTCAGAACAAGTTTAATTGTCAAGTCTTTTGTTGCAGAAGTCGAAGATGACTTAACTTCAGAGGGATTTCTTCTGGCCAGGTAGTGAAGCATCATTTTAGACACTTCGATTATATTAATGTTTTTTTCTTTCTGTCTAATCAAACTTTATTGCACCTTGAAGTTAAATAACTACTCGTGTTTATTCTACCAATATTAATATATATGCACATATATCTTAATCTATTAAGAGATGGTAAACAAAAGAAGGTAAGAATGAAGATGTTTTTGTAGAATACGTAAACGCAACTGCTATGACAATATGCTGTCTCTTAGCGTAAAGCATCCTATCATAAACCGCATTTGGCATTAAACGTGGAGTGGGTGTAGGTCTACAGACTACACAGCAGGGTTTAGGTCGTGGCTTGTGAATGAATTGAGTTTTATTACACTAATAGCATTGACTGACCCGAAGTACATGTAAGTATTGCATATTGTTAGAGACCTGTTAATAATTTGCTGCTGTTGTCCTTTTTTTCTGCTCTGCTTGACTGCAAAGGGGAAAATGTCAAATGTCTGTTTAAGAGGGTTGGATTACCTTAAACTTTGGGCTTCTCCTGTCAGGAACCTTACCGGACAAGTCCAATTATCATTACATTGCCTCCTTTAATAATACCATCAGCTCACCACAACCTGAGAGGAAATACATCTTGAGGCATATCACTTAACGTGTACATGGACTGTAAATACATTATGTAAATGTGGTACCCATAAGTTGAATTGTCTCAAAGCTTAATATAACAAATCATAGAACCTCATATCTTAGCCCTACAGGTTATATGATCCTTGAGAGTGAATTAAATGTAGTAGTGTTGCTTGCATGCAAATGGAGATACAATAACTGGCTTATACACAATGGTAATAGGTGTTGCACTAGAATACTTGGGCAGCTGCAGTCTCTTCTTTTCCTATGGCATGCTGTTGGAAAGTCAATGTTGGGGTTTTTTTTTTCTTTTCTTTTTTTAAATTATTATTTGTGGACACCACAAACAAAATGCCTTGAGGAACTGGTTTGTTACCTTGGTGACAAAGTGAAATTACCTGAACATGTTGCTTACGAATGCTGTAACTAAAGATTATAAAGATAGGCCTATGGCTATGTTAGCTAGGTTGTTTCCAAAAGACTATTCAACAACCATCAGGTGTAACTGAAGTTAAGCAGAAAGGCTGGCACAGAAGTAATAATGTGCCAGCAGCACTACATCCAATTACAGGAGTATCTTAATAAGGGAACCTATGGGAGCCTCATACTGTGGACATATTTCTATAAGGGGGAGGGGAAAACAATTAAACCGATATTTAGTTCTAAAAATATGGCTGAGATTGTAATGCTCGATATGGAAGAATTAATATTTTTTCTAATGTAGCCTAAGTGTGCTAATGTAAAGTTAAATATAAAGTTTGTAAGATTGGTACTGTACCTTTTTTAGCAAACAAAATTACAATTTTAGACTTGATTCCTTTTTGCTTTAATATAGAGCATGATATGTTTGGCTTGTTTCACTTGACTCAAGTTAGATTCAGTGTGTGTGTACACAGACAAGAGGAACTTGTTTTGGACACAGCGTAGCTATAATTTATGGAAGCAATTAAGACCAGTTGGGTTTATTTGTATTTTTTTTTAGGGGAAATTCGTGTGTGCGCTGGAGACGTGCTCACATTCGCAAGGCCTTTGTGTTGTAGGCGAAAGGCCCTATTGGAGCTCCATTCTGTGAGTGGGCAGCTGCTCGCCTGTGTGCTGTGCAAGGCAGTAGGCTATTCTTTCTGTCTGTGGTTCTATCATCGCTCTACACACTCTTTCTCTCTTCATCACTTTTTGTCTGTCACCAACAGTTTTCTTTTATGCCACATCTTTTTTTCATCTTCTTTTATTTATGTAGGTTATTCCTTTTTATTTTTTATGGCTTTGAGTTTTTTTTTCTTTCCCTTCCCCTCCTGCGGTTTCTCTGTCCTGAGGCATTATGCAAAGCTACCAGAACAAGTATTGTCAGCCATGCTTCTCTGTGCTAATCTTTTCAACTCAACAGCTCCTTTTTTACCTCTTCTTCTGAATGACCTGTAGTCACAACTGCTGTTTCAGACGCAGCATAACAGTGTGTGGCTACAGGGGGGTTTGAAAAAGGAAAAGGCAGAACTATTTTGTTAGTGTATTTCTTCAGCTACTCTTTCCTTGCTTCCTGCGTATATTCCCTGCTCATTAACGTAATGCGTTTGTAAGTCTGACATCCCGACACCCGTAGAACTAAAGACCTGTGGCTGAAAAGAAAAGATGCATTCCCCCACCACCCCAACCCTCTGCCAACAGCAGGCTCTACTTCTGAGTTAAAAAGGAATTTTGTGGTGGGTGGCAGCCATATTTAAATGCCTCTGACAGATTACCGCAATCTGCCCATTCTCATGTCACTTTGGTTATTAGGTGGTCTTCCTCCCAACACCACCATGTTAGCCCATGTATTCTAGTCTGACAATGAGGTTCCCAGACATAGTTAGATTAGGACCTTGTCCAAGTCACCTCTCTAACAAGGCAAACTGCCGCTCACTGAAAGTTTTTTTTTTTTTTTTTTTTTTCCTTTTATTTTTCGCTCCATAAATCAACCTGAAAATAGAGTACTATACCTGCATATATTTGTTAGGCAAAGTTACCCCGCATGCCCACCGTCTGACTGGTTTTATTGAAATGTTCTGTCTGTGTTGCATGCAAACGCGTGTGCGCTTGTGTGAGCATGAATATCTGCATGTGAATTTGAAAATTTCTTTCTCATGAGCCATGTCATCTTTTGTCCTGTAGTTTCTTTTGAATTTCAGAAAAGAATGAAGAGCAACAATGGTTGGCAGAACTTGGCACTCATGGGTTTTTGTTTTTTTGCTGTCTTGACTGGGCAGTATTTCATAATGAATAGGCTATAGATTGCTCTTGGGTAATCTAGACAGGTATTGGTTAGCTTTTTGTTGAGCTAGTCTAGCGCTGTATCCATAGAACAGTTTTTGAATGTTTTTAATTTGAATATAAAAACCACAAAAGCCTAATAACTGTGAGAACATTTATATTTATTTAGCAGGCCAAAAACAAGTCAACTGTTTTCTGTTTGCATTTCAACATGATTCCTCCAAATCACGGCAAATAGATGGATATGCGGCGTGTTGCTCTCCTGTCTGTTTCCTATAACTCCTTTGTCTTCTCTTCATTTAATGTTTAATTAACAAAAGGCATAGAAAGGCCTACATTTGATAACGCAAGTGTTGTGTTTCGCTCTTTACTTGTTGTCAGTAATAGTACCGCAACTTCCTTGTTTCTGTTTTCTGCGTTGTCTACGGAGACTCAGAAGGTAGCTGAAAGAGCGTCAACAATCGCGACGACATAAATGGTTAATTAGGCAGTTGCTGGAAGACGCCCAGTTGCTAGTCCACACCTTGGTGTAGTTCTATCTTTAGATGCGTAATCTATTCCAAGTCATTGCTATGGCGCAGTTTTCCTTCTGATTCAGTGAGTCAGCAGCATTTCTGCCAAAATAATAGTTGAATAACTAAATGTTAGATTAGAAGGCTAGAGGCCATTAGATTTATTTTTCTTAGATTATTTGGCAATAAATAAGCAAACAATGGTGGATCCAGACAATAGTTAGGATGGACAGGCTGAAGCCTCTTGTAACATCAGAACCTACACTAAACAGCAAAGGGGCCCACATGGTGGACTTAATCATCATGAATGAATGATCTTCTGGAATGCCAGTGCTTGTGTCCAGTGTGACGTAGCCAGAAATATCTCCCACCCCATACTCCACATACACAATATATGAACGGTTCAGTATTATGTAATGGCTTTGTTTGCCTCCTCTTCATTCTTTTGGTTGATGAGTTTTGACAGGACTCCTAACAACATCACCTATTTACATGCATTGGAGTGTTGTTCTTGGGGATGGGGAGGGTGGTGAGTTAATCTGTCTTGGCCAGGTCTGGTGGTTCCCATGTAATATATCCCTGATGGATTGGGGCTCTGGTTACAAGTGTAGAACAGGGTCTTGTGTGTAATGGGAGAAACCACAAGCGGAAAGGAGACAGGAATTGTGTGTGTGGTGGGGGGGGGGGTTGGGTAGTTTAATTACTGGGGTACCTGACGTGTGGGGAGCCATGGGTCACTGCAGGGAGCAAGAGGGGCCACATACCTCTCTTACACTGACTCAAACACCTGATGATCATGATTTTAAGGCATGGTCTGGGTGTGGAGAGACCATTGATCATGGAGGGTGTAGGGCTCTGCAGGAGGTAACTAGAGAAATCTGTAAGGCCAGTGGCTTTACTTCGGAAATGATGAGTGTCTTCTGACCCCAACACACCTTTCTATTGTTAAAGCAACTGGGCAACATGGTGGCCCAGTGTGGCCCGGCCTTTCTGTGTGGAGTTTGCATGTTCTCCCCGTGTCTGCGTGGGTTTCCACCGGGTGCTTCGGTTTCCCCCACTATCTAAAAACATGTCAGGTTGACCCTCCAGCCAGTGCTATCTCACCAGTGCCACTGGCTCCAATCTGGAGTTGGTCCCTGGGCGCTGCACAGCGGCTGCCCACTGCTCCCTTGAGGGATGGGTTAAATGCAGAGGATGAATTTCGCAACATGTATGTGACAATAAACACACCTTTACCTTACCTAAATAATGTCTCGAATTACTTCCTTATCAATGCTGTCGATACTTATTTCAAATCCTTCATCTCAGATCAGTGCCAGTGTTTTTCCTATTGTGTACTTCGTTGCTGTGGTAACTCATTGCAGTTTTTTTTAACTTTTTTTAATCAGAAATGACTGAATGAATTTGCAAAGACAGCCCTTTGACACAAAATGAAACAAGGGGTGTAATACGTAGTGGCTGTTGTGTTCATATTCCCAATACCATACATTGTTTATAAGGCAAATCACTTTATTGTTACACTGTAGCACAGTTCATACAAGAGGAAGATGAATGCGTTTCACATAAAAACATGTTATACTGGTGGTCAATTTTCTTTGCAATCAATAGCATTTTGTACAAGTTGTGGCTGTTTAAGTGCTTTTTGTGTGAGAGCTGAAAGCTTAGGCCCATGGCTTAGCCCATCAGCTCTAAATGTTACTTTCCAGTTTGTTCTTCAAAGAGCCACATGCTGTGTGATTTGCGTTTCTTTTTTTTTCTTCCCCCACTTTAAAGGTAGTCGGTGATTTTTAAGATAATACACTTCAGTGTATTAGAATCAGAACGTGGTCCGCTAGCTGCCCATACTGTTGACATGTGTTACAAATAATCTGGTGCTTCTACACAGCCCTGGCTCTGTAAATGGGAACATGTATAACAGTGTGTTTCCAATCTGTAGCTCTAAGCTTCTGAGGGAGCACCATGTTGCATTGAAGGGAGAAGTGTTGTTGTTTTGATAACGGTCAAATATCCGCAAGACCTTTGCAGAATGTCTGACTATAATGGTACTTTTCTTAAATTAATGTATCTTTGCCAGTGTTGGTTTGCTTATCTTGCTAAATGCATTTGATCAGCCTTGTCTTTTTAACCGTTCAAGCAGTTATTTTAAGATACAAAACGACTGTAATTGCATCTACAGTAATTAAATCTGCTGTGAATTGGTCTAAACCTGCAATGCACTAGCCTCGTGAGACCATCCTGATCTCGCGAGCTACAGTTTAGTTTCACCGTGTGAATCAGTCCGGAAAGCCTAGGAATAATTTTAAATGTGTCCGAGTAGCAACTGAACTCTCCAATCAGCGGGCGTGGTTTAGGTTTGCCGACAGCGAGAATGACCAGATGGTCGTTCCAATCAACTGCCAAGTATTTATTTTGAAAGTGCCTGCCATTCACAAACGGTTTAAATGTAGCTCCCCAATGGACTTGTGGCAACAATTCATCTGACATGTCAGATTAGCAATGCACTACCTGAGCACAGAAAAGTTGCATCTTGCATTGGAGGTAGTGTTACGAACTTGGGTTGGTTCAGTTGCTCAGCAGCATTGTCAATTTAAAGTCAGCTGAATTCCTGAATGGACTGACTGACCAGGTTACCCAATCAATGGGATTTTTTTTGCAATGCCAGGATTCATTGGTCTCAGGTTGTGAAAGAGTTGTTCTGGGAGCGTGAGTAATAATTTCCCCACATGCATTGGCCACCAGAGTCCTGACCTTGGCACCATTGAAGGTTTTTGAGATGTTAAACAGTTGGAGAATACTTTACGGAGGGGTTACTCTACTGTCGTCCGCACAAGATCTGAAATGAATGTTGTGATGTTGCACAAGGTTGTCGAAACCATGCCATGCCAAATGAACAGTACACCGTAACCAAAGCTAAACGCGTTCCGACAAATTATTAGTGAGCAACCTTTTTTTTGTTTCTGTTGGCGAGCATGTCTGTTGGCGTGTATGTTTCCACACCTGGTATGTTGCAGCAACATACTGTATTCACGCTCATGTGAAATCGCTGTGATGAGTGTATTTACTGAGTTCTCAAACAAGGGAGTTGGCCTCGTAGTATCACATCAGACGTAAAGTCAGTTTAATAAGACCTTGTGGATTTCCTTTGGTTTTTCTTCCTCATCACATGTTTAGTAAAGTTAGTGTTGTTACACCACACCCAAATACAGCACAAAGTAACATGTGACCACAGGGGAAGCCATACTATACAGATACGAATGGGGAAGTGTGTGTGTGTGTGTGTGTGTGTGTGTGTGTGTGTGTGTGTGTGTGTGTGTGTGTGTGTGCGCGCGAGATATACATATGCCCTTGCACATGCAAATAAGACGGCAGAAAATGTTGCAGTGGCACCACAGTCATATACACATTGCCGAAGGTGCATACATGTGTGGGTTTGACGTTTTTATTTGTGAACTAATTTCTCTCCTCACCTGTTTTCATTGTGGAACTGTTGCCGGCCTGCCTCTAGAGTAAAATATGATTTTTAAAAGTATTTTTTACTTCTATTGGGAGAAACATTTGCTGGAGAGACCATTCAGGCAAGCTACAAGTTAAAGCTAGGAGGAAAACCATTAACCAAGCATGGTTTGACTGAATGGGACTTCATTCAAATCCATCAAATGCTTTTCTGACTGTCCAGTTTCATGGTGGCTAGTTTCCTTTGGACACCCAGGGGGCTGCCGGGGTGATGGCCAGAGGGTCCCGTGGTATGCCTTGACCTCCCCAGGACCATTTTTATGACCTCTGCCTCAGTCTGTGTGATGGGTGGCTTGGGGTTAACCCCGAGCTGACCACACTATGGAATTTCACACGACAGCCTTTAACAAGTCGCACGCAGGCACACACACGTAGAGTTCTTGTTCATGCCTAAGACCTGTTTGGTGTGATGTTATTTTATATTTTTTGTGGGTTTTTTTTTCTTCATTTATGTTGTTTTTTTGGTTTTTTGGTGGCGGGAATTGCATTCTGGGAAGGCCACTGATCAAAGGCCTTGACACCAGACGCACTCGGCGGCAAGTATGCTGTAAGCGGAGCCAATTGGTGACAGACGCCATCAGTAGACTACAGGGGGGCACAAGTAGGGTTCTATTCTTCTGCCTGGGCATGGAGCCATATTGTATTAACTGCCCTAGTAACCTTCTGAGTCACTGGCAATTGTAAGCAGACACCTGTCTTTACGCCGTTTAGCATAAAAATACCATGTAGGAATTTAATTGTATACTGTAAATCCACTATAGCTCTGTATTGCTGTATCGTCAGTGCATGCGTGGGTCATTCAAATGCTATCTTGACTTATTACATTTGTTTTTCTCTGAATATGCAAGACAGCTAGTGTTCTCAAATGAGATGTCAACATGAGATATATACAAGGAGCAGTTTTGCAAAATTATGTGCAACACTGTGGTTGCAAAAATTAGGTTTAGGAAACCCGATAAATATGCTGCAATGGTCCACGATGAGGAATTGGTGCATTAAGCAAGCATGCCTTCAGGGTTGAGTTCACACTCGCGTTGCCCTCTCCCATGACCCCGCTTCCCAGTTGCTGTTGCACACGTTAAACTGGTCACCTCTTTAGTCGCCCCACAACACTGCTCTGTCTGTATCACGCACACGCACACGCCCAAGCCTACCGCTGCATTGTTCTGGCCGTACCGCATCATGTTTGAATCAGCCTGCAATGGCTGAATCAAGGGGGGAAGGTTTCCTTCTCACTGATGCTGCCTTACCGCTACCAGCCCCCCTCCCTAAGCCTGCCCTGCAGAGGCCCAGCCGGTCGTGCTCCACTGCCTCTCGGGGATAATATGGAGATAATGGGAGTCATATGTTAGCGGCTAGCGGTGGGTTTGGGCCAGGCCTATAACCAGCATTAGCAGGCTCCGTGTAGCCGTCATTGTGGGCCTGGAGAAGAGAGTTAAAGGTGTGACAACACGCCTGGGCTGAATAAACACGGGCTGCACTCTGTTCTGCGTTCTCCGTATGACAACATGCCAAGTCTCATAGGGGTCATGACTCATGTAATCTGTTAACGCTGTTCTACAATACGAGGACACATTCAAATGAATGGATGTGTGGCTGATTGAAAACGGGAATGTTAATTTAGTATACAAAATAATTCTCATGTAACACTGTTTTTCTCCAAACCCTGTGTGAAATGCAGTTGTGTTGGCGGGCCACCGAGAGCATAGCTATGCTACTACGCACATAAATGGTAAGATGGAAGGTGGGTGGGTGCATGTGAAACTATGCCATAACAGGAGACCATCCAAAACACTTGAGTAATTGCTGTAGGCCTGTGTGACATCACGCAGGAGACATGGTAACATCAGATTGACGTTTGTTCTGGCCTAGAGTGTTGACCCAAGTAGGAAATGAGCAAATAGCAGAAAACCCAGTATGTCCAGACTTGCTGTTATAGGCATGCATGTGAGTCTAAGGATGTACAGAAACCAAAGGTCGTAGCTTGCCCTGCTCTAGGCAGAAGATCGAGAGTCTAATCTAGGTTCTAGACCATCGTGGCTGTTACTGTATCCACTGTAAACATTTTCTTCCCCTCCTATCGGTAGATTGAGACCTTTCATATGCAAATTAATTGGATTTGGCTAGTGCTAATTTACACTTTTGGAAGGGCTTGTGAGCACACTTGTGAGCACAATGTGAGCACGCTTGTGAGCACAATGAGCTTGTGCTTAGCCATGTTCTTTAGGCCGAGGCTCTGTTCCCTTGCGTTGAAGATACTAAGTGACTTCCTGTCACCTGTAGCTGTTCATTCTTAAGCATTTTAACCGTATCTGGTCTGTGTGGCTGCTTGTGTTCATTTCTATTTTTTATTATTATTATTTATTATTTGGCCTTTTTTTTTTTTTAACCATTTTAACATAGAAAATTGATCCCTCAGGGTTGGTAGATGCTGCTGGAACTGTTGTCAAACCTGTCTCTAGGCTGGGTTGTGTTGCGACCTGTCTCTTTTCCATGCTTGCTTGCTTGCCAGCCAGGCACACCCCGAAGGAAAATGAATGCTTTTGTCTTCTGATTTTTGTGCCCTGGCACTTGAATTGGCATGATAGAAAATATATCGAGTACCTTTTTTTTTCTTTTTTTTTTCGCTTTTCTGTGATGTGTGAGCAGGCATGAATGTGCTGGCATGAATGTGCTGGCATGAATGTGCCAACATAACATGTGCCTATCTACAATATGTTTTATATGCATTCATAGTCCTGTATCTTTTTATTTCTCCTGTCTCAACACAGGGTCTGCTTTGTGAATGGTCAGCGGCCTACCCTGAGTGATGCACTGTAGATGGGATGGTCCACTGGCTGTCATCTTTGCCAAGATGCCCTATCTGTCTTCCCCACACATTTAAAATGGCTGCCTTTGGCTATTTCCTGCATTGGGACAGAGTGGAGCTGAGCCACGTGTTACCATGGTGATAATTTTCTCAAAAACATTGGAAAAGAAGAAGGGTGTCAATGATGTAAGCTCCAAGGACAGTGAGAGACTGCTGGTGAGGGATTTCTGTTCTTTTTTTTATTCTCCATTTTGGGGTTGCAGAGAGGGTGTTTGTTAGTTTCTTATGTGAAACAGTGCTCTGACAAATGATGAGGTAGGCATATTCAGTAAATTAGTACACCCACCACATGTCACATAAGCAGGCTGTTATCATGGGCTAAATCTTGCACTGTGAGAAACAATGTCAGACTAGTAGTCACTGGTTCACTTGATCTAATGTTAAGAGAACCAGGTTGCCTGTGGTTTCCTGGTTCTATAATTTATATAGCCTATACTCGTTTGCAATGTCACTCACTGGCAGCAGTATTCAATTCAATTGTGTGGCAAAAAAATACTTAATTTATGGTTGACAGGCTATTGCCCACCTGTGGTTCTTCAATAGTCTTTCAGTTTTTTTCATGCCTTGGTTTTTTTGGCTTTATATGTAGCTAGCTAGCTTTTGTCTGTGAGCTAGCAATCTTAAACAGCCCAGAAAAGCCCAAGTTTAGCTCTTTAAATTAAATATGTATACAATGAATAGCTTAAACTGGAACAATTTAGTATGGCTTTCACATTGGACTCCGCGGTATTCGGTGTCCACTCACTGTGACTGTTTACGATCAGCCACCACCCTTTTGTAACATCCATGTTGGGTCTCCATCGAGAGGGCTTTGAGGGTGTGCACAAAACTGTGTATGTCCTGCCTCTATAGGGATCAACTTATTATATTATTTGTGCAGATATTCAATACTGTGTTCTGCTTGGTTATACTAAAATTAAAATGTTTACGGGTGGAGGGGGAAACACTTCTCATGGCATCCGTTAGTTTTGTTGTGACCTTTTGTGTGTCTACCAGCAGTGTGAGCTCCACATGATGAGTAGAGGGACCACCCTGTTATCCTGTGGAACTGTGGGTGAGTAGCATGGTCCTCTTTCCTCTGATGTTTTGATCCGGGACACTTGTAGTCATACAAGCGTACTGTATGTCATGCTAACATGTTTGTTTGAAAATAGAATTCCATTTTAAGCATGTGTCTGTACAGTATTGTAAATACAATACATTTTTATGTATTACTATAATCCATAATTACATTTTCCACTTGCACTCTGCCTCAGCAGTAATTTTACATTTCTAGTGTATTTGAAATATTGAATAATTCCCTTTCTGTATTCAACTGAGTTTGTCAGTTCTGCATGCTCATCGTCATATCAAGACCACTCCTGAATTTCAGATCAAACCCCTTTTTGAATCAGATGGTTAGTTTTCATACCACCATGTCTATGGCCTCTCAAGCTTCCAGCATGAAGAATGAAGCCCTGTGTGTCTTTCTTGTTTGTCTCTCTCTCTCTCTTTCACTTCTCATCTCTCGCTCGCTCGCTCGCTCATGCACAAGGTGCACCTGCTTTCGCACCACGTTGCAACTGTTATGGGGGATAAAGTGTAATTGAATACGTGGTTGCTTCTGTCAACAATTTCCCTCTGGCTCAGCCAGTCCTGCAGTAATTGCCCTATGTGTTAAAAGACACACTAGTGTAAATGCAAACCATGCTATCAATACTCCGCATACATGGGTGAGGCGCGAAACATGCAGGGAGCAGCGCTGCCGTGCTGTTCTTGATGTTGCTGTTGACATTCTGACACAACACAGCTTGTTAGTTCAACAACCTCCTTCTTTTTTCTTTTTTCTTGAAAGTGAAAGTCTTTTTTTTTTTTTAAAGATGTTCCTGTACTTTGTGTGTTGCTGTTTTATTTTTTTGGTTTAATTTGTATTTCTTTTTTAAAAGTCGTTTTCCTAAATGCCATGTTTGGTCATCACTGGAGCTTCCTTGTAGATAATGGATTGTTTGCACACAAAAAATGGACTTACAAGTTCCAAGTCGGTGGCCCAAACTTGAGATAGATATCTAGGGGGTGCATATCTGTCCAGACTACTAGTCTTTAGATTGCAGTGAGGCAGCTAGCATTTGAAATGTCAGCTCTTTGTATTGAAGGCAAGTAAAAATCATGCATACAGTACAGAACCCTGCTAACCAGTTGCCTAACAGGAGTGACCGGCCCTATTATGGCCCTTCAATCATTCACTCTCCTTCATTATATGAATTGGACTGAAATATCACTGCCACTTGCTTGCTGACGTTGAATGAATTTTATCGTATTATGTTTATTTGTTTTTTTCGATGTTCACAGAACCATCGGTGATAGAGAAGTAGCATCATGCCTTGAATTGTTTGGCTTTAACGATGTACCTCTTTCCCGCAGGGTTCTCGCACGCAGTGCAGCTGTAGTTGTATAATTAAATCCAGTACTTTCTAAAAGCTTTATTTTATCCGTAGGCTGTTGTAATGTATTTCTGTCATTACTTTATCAGATGTGAGAGTGTTTGTCTTTTATCCATTTCAACGCCTCCAGTCTTACCCCACCTGGCCTTGTTTGTGTTTCTAGACCTGTCTGTGTAACATTCGGTCACTCACTCACACACAAGCAAGTGACTCCTTATGTTTCCCTTGTGCCCCAGGCTTAGAGTATAAGCACAATGGCTGTATGCACTTTTGTTGTTTGCCCTGATGCTAAAACACATTATGGCTTGGTGGTGGCTGCCTTTGTTGTTGTTGTTGTTGTTGTTGTTATTGTTTACCAGACATGCTTCTGTGTGTTCCGGCTGTTGCAGAGGCAGACAGGTGGTTCGACTTGGCGCCGGCGTGTTCCATCCAGCGTGCGCCCCCCTGCCAATCCTCTGCCAGTCTGGAGAACCTGTGGGCCGTTCTACCAGAGCAGTACCGGCGTGGGCACCAGAACTGGGCCTGGGATGTGGGCAAAGCCACTGCCATCACCAGCCTGATCCGTGACCTGAGCTTGGGGAACAGCGATCATGGCCGGCCCCACGCTACGGCAGCGACCAGCCTGGCTCCCGCAGCGCCCCCAAGCAAGCGCCAGTGCCGCTCTCTGTCCCTCTCCGACGAGTACGGGTCCTTTCAGTCGCCATGGCGACCCCAGGGGTCTCGCATCTGGCAGCCGGTGGAGAAGAGAAGGTGCCACAGCGGGGGCAGCGTACGAGGAGCGGGAGCAGGCGGCCAACTTCCCTTCGTGCAGCGCAGCTCCAGCTTCAGCCTGCCGTCGCACGCCAGCGGCCTGGCGGATGGGGCCCTGGAGCTGCCGTGCTTCACCCAGATGCCGTTCCGCCCTCTGTTCACCGCCTCCCCCTCCTCCTCTGAGCCCTCCTCCTCAAACCAGCACCACTTCCTCCCCCAGCAGCACCCCCTGAAGCCCCTGTCCCTCTCCCATGAGCACATCGGCCTCCCGGAGCTGCAGAGAGAAGAAGAGGAGGAGGAGGAAGACGACGACGAAGAAGAGGAGGATGGCAGCTCCCCGGACTCCACCCCCGAACTGGGGAGGCGCTGCGGGGCGAGGTGCGGGGCCACGGGAGACCTCTCCCAGAGCAGCTCCCAGCCCTGTGTGCTCAGCCACAAGAAGGTCGGCATGAAGCGCAGACGGCCGGAGGACGCCCAGGAGAAACGGCCCTCTCTCAACCTGGCCAAGATGACTCAGGTTGGTGCAATGGGCTCGTTTCTGCAATGGGGAGCGCTTGTGGGTGCGTGGATGAAGGGGTGGGTGGGTGGGTGCTGTAGCTGTGGAAGGCGTACTTGGCATTTGATGTGACACAGCAGAAATGGTGGTCAGCGAGGCTGTGAGAAAGCCACGGCTATTTCTCGATAGGTTTGGGGCTGGAATTTCACTGGTCAAAACCAGCATTGCAAAACATTGTTTTCGGACACTATGCATGCCTCTCCCGCACCTACTGAGTGACTTGCGTCCCTGTCAACTCCTCCCACAGTTCACCCTCCCCTTTATGGATATCCAGAGTTATTTTCAAATATTAACTGACCTTTAATATCTATGGGCAGGAATGTCTCCTGAGTCATCTCTTGTTACAGTATTATGTTCTTGTATTAACGACGTTTAAGTCAATCATTGTCTTGTGCTTCTTTTTTATTTTGAATAACTTAAATCTCCTTCTAACGTCTCAAGTTAAAGCCTGCGCCAAATGCAATTACTGACAACTTCCTCTCTGTTCCGTGAGGTGGGGGCAGTGTGTGAGCCTTTTAAACACAACTTAGCCCCTTTCTCTCTTTGCGTCAGAGCAGGGTACGGGATTAAATCACGATGAACTACGTTTTTCTCTGTGGTTGTACTGAGGGTTCGTTGGGCTCGAGCTGTGGATGACATTCACTAAGGCAGCATTCCTGGTGTTCAGTCATGCTGCCTAGCTCCATGCACTAGCAAGGTTGGCTCCGGTTATCATTTAATTTACTCTGTTGGGTAAACACTCAATGCAAAGGTTGCACCTCTAACGGACCGTTTGCTTCCTCTGTTCCCCACCCTTTTCTGGCATAAATCCTACTCCCCTTTCACCCATCCCTCTGTATATCCTTCCCTTTCCTCTGTTGCTCTCATTAGGCCTTCGGCCCGAGATGATTAATAGTGGGAATGCTAGTATTTTTAGCAGAAACGTATTATTTCCAAGAATGCATGTTATCGTTTGCTCTTGTGTGAGGTTAGGGAGAAAGGAAGGAACAGCCATGATATTATAAATGACCCAAAAGAACACAGAGATAGAAGAGTGGAAGCATTTTAGCAATGTTTTGATTTGTCGTCTGGCGAAGAGTTAACCAGGCTTGGAAAAGTGGATAGTTGTTTATAGACACCGCTCCATATGAGTTTATGTAATCCTCCGTGAAGGTATCCATCGACCGTGATACCTCTATCTCCATGATAACCATAATCTTTAGTTAACAGCCTGTGGGCCTGGCCTCAATGTCCATCAATTTGTCTCTTGACTTTATTGACCTTATTTGTCACAACAATAATTAGTTTGTAGGGAGATGGTTTATAGTTTTTGTCCTTCCTGTCTTTTTCTTTATAAAATTGAGTTCCCTGTTGGTCACCCAAGAAAGTCAGCCACACTCTGTAGTAAAGGCGCACATTTTACTGGCAATTATTTGGGGGAAGTGTTGCTTGATTCCACCCACAGTTACAGACGAGCTTTTTTTTTTCTTTCTTTCTTTAACCACAAAGTACATAATCAAGTGTTTGTTGCACAAGTTTGCATTACACGACCTGACTTCACATATGGAGCACTTTCTAAACGTGTTGTGAACACCCTTTTATTGGTTAATATTCACTTAGAGTTGGGGGTTTTCATTGAGGCAGAGCTAAAGGGAAGCTAGTGACTGTGGCTCCCTGTCTGGAAAACAAGGTTATAAAATGGAAACGTTGGGATGCTTATAATCTTGGCCTTTTCCAGTGCACCCAGAGCAAATGAATTAGTCTGTGCTGGAAGCAGATTAGTTTACTGCTTTGTGTGGGAATTCTTTACTTTGCCACTATAACTTGTTTATTTTCCGTTTGAGGTTAGTCTCAATTATATTTGCTGTTTAAACAGTTTGACTGCAGATCTTCAAAATTGTATAACTTCCTGTGGAAGACATTTTTTTTCACTAATGCTGAATATGCGTGCACATGCATACCATAGCATGCTGTATGTAATCACAAACCAATACACCTGAGGTGTAAAAAGGCTCTGAGGTTTATAAGTGTGAAATTGAAACCTGATTTTACACTTTATTTCGAGGGTCGAAGTGCCACCTGACCTCGTTACGCCTGCACACTGTTAGCCACACACAACAGTTGAGTTGAGAGTCATAAGGGCATGCATAACTTGACAGTATGCAAATTTAAAACATGCCAGCTGCTGCAAATGTCTGAGCACATTGCTGTCAACTATTCCCATAGGAGACAATGTAGCTTTGTGCACTCTGGTGTTGCTGTTGCGTTTTGCAGCCCCTGGCTTAAATAACAGGCAGGTCAAACATCCAGCAGCTCTCCAGTGAATGTTGTCTGAAGATCATGGTAGGTACCAGCTCCTAAATCCCTCAGCCCTGCAAATGAAGCCGGGTGTGAATTCTATGGGATGTGTGTCGTGCTAATGTGCTGTGGCACAATCTTTAGTGTCTCTCGGCAAACATAACACTTCCTTTTTTCTTTTCTGGATGCGGTTTATCAGGGGAATTTTATTATGTTCTAATCTGTTACTAGGTCACCAACTAAAAAACTTACACAGCTAAAACGTTTTGAGGAAGTGGTCTTTCTGTGGCTCGCCAGGCAGATTATGATTGCGGTTCTCTGCGTTCTTATATTTCTTGTTAGGCGTTATGCGTGTGTGAGACTTCTGTTATAGGATGAATGTTTTCTCTGGCAAGACAAATTCTATATATCCTCTCTATTAATAGTATGTTGGCTGTGGTTCAAGATGGGGAAATAGTGTGGTCCACTGCTCATCCCTCAATCGCCTTCATTACTGAGATGTCAAACATGGTGATCGCTGGCGAGCTCTCGGGAACACTCCGACGGGGGTTCCAATGTGCTGCGAGATGTGCCGTGCGCGCGCACAAAAGGAACGCGACCACGCGTACTGTTCAGTCCGCGGTAATTGATGGGGAGGCTGGCATGCGAGCAGTCTGGCGATCAGGAATGGGTTAAACCCCGCCTCTTCTTCCCCTCCTCTCCACCGTCACTAAGCGGTGTTTACATGCTAGCGAAAAGTACTCACTGCTCATACACTATCTACAGTATCGCTTGCGTGCCCAGCTCGCCATTGCTTGCCATTGACACTAAAATGGTTGTTTACACAGACTCTTTAAGCTTCAGTAGGCTGTTTTAGTTCACAGCCCCGATTATCAGGGGGATATTTGCCTAACCTCTTAATGCCCTCCAACTGTGTTTTTGTCCGTTACGGCAGCTGTTCTGTTTTGTTTGTCTATGCGTAAAGGAGAAGTGCGCTGGTCAGGGAGAAACTTAACTTTATCTGGAGTACAAGTTGTTTTGGCTCTGAGAAATGTTACCTGTGATCCACTACTGTCATTTCATTGATTACGGTTCGAAACTATTAACCTCCTATTGCACTTCTGTTTACGAGGGAAAGTGTCTCTGTCTGGGAGAGACCGCATGGAGCTGACGTGTTTGTGTCAGTATTCAGATGACGGGGGCTAAAGCAGGGTATATTCTGAAGCAACGGGGGGGGGGGGGGGGGGGGGGGGGGGGGGGGGGGGGGGGGGGGGGGGGGGGG
>JAODLL010016789.1:0-27423 GCA_026546735.1 Forbesichthys agassizii | reverse complement strand
GAGATTATATCTCCACACTGGCCTGGGAACGCCTTGGGATCCCCCAGTCAGAGCTTTCCAATGTGGCTCGGGAAAGGAAGATTTGGGGTCCCCTGCTGAAGCTGCTGCCCCCGCGACCCGACTCCGGATAAGCGGATGATGATGGATGGATGGATAACTTCTAAATGCGTATAACATTACACTTTTATATTGTAAAAAAGTTAAAACACAATTGAATCATCACGGAAAAACAGCATTAATTTATAACAATTATAGCACAATTATTTTTCTGTAATTTCAAGAGGTTTGGCTTCTCAGTTTACACATGTATTTTTACATAACTGACAAACTATGTTAGGAGACATGTATACTGTAGCCAAGCTAAAATTAAACTGGTATTTCAGTGTTGGCATTCTAAAGCTGTAGATTTTGAGACTGAACTGTGTATGGAAAAGATGTTGGTAATACATTTTTGACGTGACTTCCAGGGCTCTTCCAATATGTCTTCGCTGTGCAAGAACCTTGGTTTATCGTTTGAAGTATGGCACACCATCAGCAAATTCCTCACTGAAATTTTAATGTGGCGGAATGCAGTCATCTTTTTATGGGGATTTAGATGGTGCCAGTGTTTCCTATTCATGTATTCTGTCACCATCCAACTACTCAGCTATATTACTGAATTGATGTGCTGTGACAGACTTAAGCCATTTTATCTTCTTTCTCAATCATATTGAAAAATTACAGCTGATATAGGAAAGTCATGGTTTTACACCTGACAACGAACCCATCTTGATATGGCTCATAACACTGTCTGTGTATTGAGTTCTGCTCCTCTGTGACCTGTAGATCAAAGTAATGGACTATTGGCGGCCACAGCTACTCAGCAGTTTAATGGTTTTAGGCAGACTCCTAATTATAGGACAGTCTCCCCTGACTGATTCCTCCACTTTAGCTGAGGAGGGAAATTGTACATTTTCATCCAAATCAATAAAATGAGGATGTTTTAATAAAAGGTACACGAAAAGACTCAGTCAAATCAATTTAGAGTCAATTACTCATCCACGTAATCACCTGTTAGCAATGTAATACTGCACATATGAAAATCCAATACTATACAACACAATAACACTTACATATTGTTGGTCCTCTTTCATATTTTCAGCAGTGTCCTTTCGACATGCATTTTATATTTACATGTAGCCTAACTGTACTTATCCATAAACACATATTAACACAAGCACGTAACCTGGTGATACGGGCAAAATAGTATGTGTTATGTGCAATATTATTAGGCAATGTTTGTGAACAGGTTATAGTGTAAATTGTGAGAGCTTGTGTTTTGTTTATGAACACAAGAGAGGACATCGGCCGGGTATAATTTATAATTTATAATTTATTATATAATTTATCACCTAGACATTAATTACAGTGATGTACTATATTGATGTAGTCAATAACACCAATGTCAGGACAACTATAATAACTAATGCTGTGACGAGAATAATCTTGGCCTATTAATTACCCTCACACTGTAAAATTGAATCGACTGATCAGATGGTCGTACGACAGGAGTGCTCACAACATCAACAAGACTTAGAGGTAAATGACCAACCAGCATTGCGTCATGTAGGCTCGGTCCAAACGACTAATTGATTTATTTTTTTGTCCTATCTTAAACCCAGTGCGAAGAAACACAAATCAACACAAAGAGACATAAAGCTACACAAAGCTACACAAAGTGGTGCCAAGTGCGACACAAGTGTCTTTGCTAATTCCAGAAGTAGTGGAATTGGACATGCCTAAATGCATTTGCACCATGCTCCTTAATTAATAAACTGTGGGATTAGATCAAATAGGGCCCTATACTGTATGTGATGCCGGGCTACGCTGAGATAGATTGACTGGATACTCTTCACCACACTCTGCTTCATCTCCCAGCGTTGCGTGGTTACACCAACTTGTTGTCAGCAACATTTATTGAGCACCAAGCTCACACAGGACAGTGTGCCCTCAGCTTGCTGCTTGGTAAGGTCAGGCCCTTGCTGTCTTTTTGTGTGGCCTCTTGCTTGAATGCTCCAATGGATCCACTACAGTTGTGTTGCAACAAAGTGCTGCAGGTCAGATGTATCATCCATTCTACTTTGGACATGACTGCTATTGAATTGTGCGTACTGCAGCTTCTTTTTCACTCTTAGTAAGCAGAGACTCCTGGAACTGTCAAGGAAAATACTCTCCAGCATGTGTCAGAGCACATTCATGTCTTTACACACAAGTATAAACACTGCACATTTAGTTACATATTGAGATTTGGAGTCGCAGTTGGAGTTTGCAAATTATTTTCACAGAAACTTCGGAATTGCCACAAGTCAATTTGTGTGTCTTTGAATTCAGGAAGTAAATCTGGTTTTAAAATATGCAGTTTATTGAAAAGTCACATTTCTTTGTGATATGCCGTTTTGTTTGGTTACAATTTTGGTTAGCTAATTTAATTTGTAAGCTGTTATCTGTTATACAGCACACAACATGCAATATAACTGGCTGTATGGTTCCACCAATGAAATAAAATGTATAATCCTAAACTAACATAAAAATGTAAGGCAGACCTTTACCACAGGTTAGTACTTCCAATTTGAAGTGCAGGATGTATGCAGATACATCTATATTTCAAACATGTATTATTTGTATTACATGTATTGATTTGCCCAGTGCTAAATGCAGTTATTTTAATGTGAATACAGTGAAAACGTGTTTAGAACAAGACACAGTGCTTCAAAACAAATTGGACTCTTGGAGGTGAAAAGGTATATGTGAGTTATTTGGTAATGACATCATTAAAAGATTTATAAACGATGTTTACCTAATTGTTTTTACATCTTTTTTCAAACAGAGACTGAATGAGAACTTTCAGACTCTCCCCCATCGCAAAATGAAATGCTAGCTTGTGTCAACTAATTTACGCCTGTCTGAAAATGGTTTTCATAAGCCATTCAGCCACTTTGATGCAGATGGTACATGGTGTTTAGGTTCAGTAGATGTTTAGTTGATCTCAGTAGGGTCACTGAGTTAGCGACAAGGGTTTTCTTTGTGTGCCGTCAGCTCAGTGGGATATCCCTCTCATCTCAGCTCCTGTCACAACATCTTCATGAAAGGACACGTGTAGTGTAGTCGCTATGCTGTGTTGTGGTAAGACCATGCCCTCCAGCTTTTCTGAGTAACTACTGTATATTAGATACAAATTCTGTATATGTATTAGAGGTTTACTGAATGAACTGGACATATGTACAACCCAGAGCCTGGAGAGCATTTCATGTAAGTGTGACCTCAGTAGACGTATACCATACCTGTTACGGTACTGTACTGTTACACTTTAAGACCTAATCCTCATCATCTTGTGATGGACTAAGCCAGAAGGAAATGATTCAGTGCAGACAGTGATATAATCCATCAGCCACTTTACCTGAGCTCTAATGGCTTGCCTCAGAGACTCATGTGACTGTATGTTTGATGTGTGCATAGTACATGCCCGCCTACTCTTTCTGTGTCTGAAAATCAGCAGGCATCACAGTGTCGAGTCTCACAAATGGATGTTCTAATCCACGTGTTTGTTGGAAGTTCTTTCAGCCCTCGTATGAAGCCCAAGCCAAGAATGTACGTAAATGCGAGCGTCCCTTTAGACTTCTGTCTGCCTCACCCCTTGACTGTCATTGTGTGTTTTGACTGGCTAATACAATTCTGTAGTGGAGAGACAGTGAGCAAAGCAGGAAAGGCAAAGGACATCAGGAAATCTCAAATAATGAGATGTCAAGCAGGGCAGACCATAATTGTTAATTACATTTATCCCTGTGCATTTGGAATGCAGCCATGATGCTTTCAGGAATATAAAGTGGTGTCCTCAACATGTTCCAGGATTTGCCTCTTAAATTGGTCTGAGTGATCAGCCATGAAACTCAGTAACTACGGCCATATTTCAATGTACAGCTAGAGGAGTAGTGGGTTTGTATGGAACAAATACATATATGCATGTTAAATGGCTAAATTCACTTCACAACATCACTCAGATTTTGGCAACATGGCAGCCAATCTGTCCATGTGCTTCATAGCACTGGATTTCAGAGGAGTGGCTTTACGTTATGGAAGCATTGCTGCTTCTATAATGGAAGTAAAGCAGACAATTCAAGCAAGGACATTTGTTCTTAGTCCAATGCTTTCAGATAACAGTACCTTTACCTGTCCAGTCATCTATATGATCTCAGTTTGTTCTTCTTTAAAAGCCTTGATGCCTTTGGTGGCATTTCTTGGTCTACTTTTAACTTTACCTTTTCAAGGGAACACTGGCACTGATCACCTAGTAACTGAAGTTAAAAGCAAAAATAGGGTTTCATCATAAAGGTAGGCTGTGGCAACTGAAATATGCATATGCATTATCCTCAAACTGTCACAGTTTAAGTTTTTTAAAGTCTGGCTAATCTGAGCTATACGAAGCAATGGTATGACTAAACATGTGTCCAGTAGATTAGTTTTTTTCATTTAAAGGGAGGGTTCGTCATTCTTGCTAACTTTATTTGAACTCAAATAGCGTAGTACTACTGCTTTATTAATAATATACTAATAATAATCTTTATTTACATAGCACTTTTCATACAAAATTGCAGTTCAAAGTGCTTTACGGAGAGGAAATACATGCACATTTGTGCTTCCCATAAACAAATACAGAAGTACAGAGAAACAACATTAATAAAAATATTTAAAGGAATCCGATTAAAAATCAATTAAAGACAAATAAAAACAGGTGCATAAAGGATTATAATAAAGATACATAACATGATACTGAAATGACATATGTTCCTAAAAATGGTTAAAGGAATCAGATGAAAGACATATCAGAGAAATTAAAACCTTATCCTTTTTGTTGCTATGTTAGAATATTATACGAGAATATACGAGTGGAGTTCTCCACCTTGTTATGTTATTATTTATGGAGGGCTGTGTAGAAGTATCGGATAATATTTTCAACATGCACAGAGAATGGTAAGATAGCAAAATGCGAGGAGATGTTTGTTGAATTTGACAAAGTGTTGACTAAACATTAGTTTAGCTTGCAATAGCAGACTTTACCTTTAATTATAGCAACAGTAAATCACTTTCACCCACGCTTTGCATCATTCCAATAAATTTCTAATGCAACAAATGCCTCGATTGAGAACTAGATGTACAGTTTGTTTTCAGAATAATCAATCATAATCAATCTGTTTTCTGCTCATATAAACATGCCGGACACTTACATGCATATACCTCTTAAAAAGATGACTTGCCACCCCCAAACCATCTGCTGTTAGACACTGGTAATTCGTTTTTATGGAGTTGTTGGCAGCCAAAGTATGGCTGCGTGATAATTACAGTTTTATTGTTGTAAATAGTGTTAATGCTGCTGTTGTTTTGTGGCTTGTCCTAATTAAAAGTTAGGAGCTATGAGGAATATTTACAGTCTGCCCTCTTTGTCCTTCTAAATTGCTTATCCTGCAAGGCTTACTCCAAAAGGATGTAATGAATGAGTGGAGACCAGAGATATGGTGACCGACTAAATCATTGTGTCTGTTACCACAAGTTGTAATGAGCAGGAGGTTTCCAGGATGTCTGCACTTTTTCTCTCGGAGGAGCGAGTATAAATGCTGTTGTTTTTTTATTATTATTGGACGTCTCAGAACCCACAAAATAGTGTAATGCACTCAGTGGGAAAACACTCTGTGACTCCGCTCTTCAGATTTTGATGACATTTGTCTATATCTCGCTAGTCATATCCCTTGAGTGCAGCGCAAGTCAATATTCTCTGCACATCTCTCCCTCGTCTGTTTGTTAGTAATGGATTTTAAGTTGACAGGTAGTCAGAGCAGCCTGTCTCAGGCCTTAGACGTGTCGTTTGAGAGGTCCCTGGTGCATATAGGTCTGGTCACTGCCATTCCCAAACACACAATCCACTATGCAGCTCACATTAGCCTCTGTTAAAGGTCTTCCAGATTAAATGGAAAACTTGACCAAAGAGCAGTATTGGAAGAGATGGCAGAAAACAGTCCTACCAGAAATATTCCTTAAAGCCCACTGGAAAATATAACACTGTGAATGAAAGTCATTATTCCTACATACTTGAAATGCCACATGTATCGTAACTCATTTTAAATTCACACCCGACCATCAGATTAGGTTCACTCATTCAAATAGCTTTTCCATATTCCACGTTGGCATGGAACATGAATAATGGTGCCAAGCTGATGGGGTCACATTGTCTGTCAAAGCAAGGAACAAGCTGAGCTTTCACCAACAGTCAGTTAAAGGGACACTGTTTCTAGAGCTTGTTTATGGTATCTCATTAGGCATCGAAAGACTTGTCTTCATGTCAAATACATGCATTTATTCTTGCAGATTTAATTGAAAGGTCATGGCATAAATATTTTAGGCATCATGAGTCTAATAAATCATACTTATTATTTTATTTATGACCCCGAGTACTTTAAGTCATCTGCATATGATTATACTTTATATGTCCATGCATTTAAATGTTGTCTGTACCACCCTGTCCCTGAGGAGGTCTTTGTTAGTGCACTGCCAAAAGATAATTACACATTAGTACTACAGATGACAAATAACATAAATATTATGATAAAGGATAATGCTTTGTGAATAAAATATAAATATACATTTGCATTATAAGAAGTCTTATTTGACCTTCATTGATTTTGATAATATTAAAATGTGAATTTATGTCCCTTTATGACATCACGTTTTGTACAGAAAACAATATACCTGTTTAACAGTAGATCATATTTATATTTTCAATGAATGTACTAAATGTATAAGAAATATGTTTATTGTGCATACATCTCGCAACCCATCAGTTTGGCAATGATTTAGCCACTGGGGAAAAGGACATATTTCGGGAGTTTCAGTGTCATCTGCGTTTGGCTAATCTCTTACCGATATCTGCATAATGCTGATGTTAATTTTGTTTATCTTTATTTGAGATTGCATTATGGTCAGACTTTGTACCAGAATTCAAACAAAGTTCACTCAAACATTATTGTCAGTACTTGGACAGTTTCTGCTACCAAAATCAGCATGTGCCATTACCTTTCTAATTGATCCTGTTCCCACTAATCTTAGTGTTAAACATCCTGGGCTGACAGAGTGGCTATCACTTTCTCTGTATTTAACACATAAAGAATAATGATCTGCACTCAGAGGGGGATCTTGTAAGGCCTGGGCGTTTTAGTCTGTGTACTTCTAATAGGGCCTGTCGCCTGTGATTAGGGATTGTTGACAAGGCTACTTGTAGAGCCTGGCACCAGAGACAGCTCATGGTTTCTGTTTTCCCTGTTTATTACCTCCTGCGCAACCACACACACTGCAAGCACTAACACACAGAAACTCTCCTCCTACCACCTCCCACCTTCTCGCTTGCTCATTTTGTCAAATACCACAGGGTGAGAGAGAGACGAGGGGAAATGTTGGCTGTCTCTCCAGCCCTTGTGCCTTCCAACACAACCCCAGTTATCCAGGCCACATTGAATTGCACATGGCTGCTTTCTCATTAAACCGCCCTGGTTCATGGCATGCAATGGCGAGCACCGACTACTCCGAACCAGACTGGCCCCAGACTAATTACCCTATCATCTCTATTCTCTGGTATTTGAGGCTCCCGCATTTTCTGTGATTAGTTCCTCTCTGTCATTTATAAAATGGTTCATGGGGTGAAAAGTATTTTCTGTCTAAATTAATCAATGCTGTCCTTTCATTGTATGGTAAGAAAAAAGGTGCAGACCTTGGGCTAATTGTATAGGCATGGTTTTGTCTACATCCCCCCCCCCCTTTCCCCCCTAATATGAATAAAAAACAACGCATTCTCATTCCCAACTCGTCAAATGGCCTTTCTAACTCTGTAGCCTTGCCGTAACAGTCAAGGACAGAAGTATTCATCCTAAAACGCCAAAGGCGTTCTAACGCTTTAAAAATTGTCGAGAAAGGCCATTGACCAAGCTACAATTTTTGATTACATGGGAGTGAGAACGTGTTAATAAAAAAGAAGCCTTGCTCGTCGTAGGCCAGGTATGACAGCCCATTCCGTTTGCTCTCGTGCCTCTTGAGATCACACTGAGGATATCCCCCGGCTTTGAAAACGAGACCACCAAAGATCTGATTTAAAGTGACCTCCCCCTCCGACCTGTGCTGTTACACACTCCTCAATTAGAATGAAGCAGCCAGTGCATACAGATTGGTCACTTTTTACACTTTGCGCTGAGGGCTAAATACATTTGTATGGAAGTCAAGGATGACTAATGAGCAGTCTGGACAAATAATACAATAAGTGTCCTCATGTTCCACACCAATACAAACATAAACTTGATTAAATTATATTCCTGTGGCATGCATGCTCAGCCATGGCTGTAAAAGGGAATCTAACGGCACGCTAATGCTTAGTGGCAATTATTCATATAACTATTTCAAACAAAGCTAAACGATTATTAAAGAAAATACAGCCTATACAGTAAATGCCACCATTATGTTTCTCAGCTTCATATGTTTTATTTTATTTATTCATTTAAAAAGAAATCTGATCTGGTTTTAAATATTGAATGGTTGAATTGAATTATTGAACGGTTTGCTCTGCTGCTGTCTAAAACATGATAAACATTAGTGACATTTTTAGCAATACTCTGGATGTCCATGTGTTAAAGTGAAGCTGGCATGGCGTTGCTTTACTGTACACATCTTTTCCAAAACCTTTATTGCAATATTAACGGCTGATTAAACTGTCTCCAGGCCTGCTCCATTACACTGTGCCAAGCCCTGCACATTTGACCTTTCTTTGTCACTATCCTTCATATGATGATGTCGTTAGCCGTGACACATGACAACCACACACCAATCAAGAGAGCTCATGCATCACTTTGTTCGATAAGACACCTTCTACATTTGAGCTATAGTCTAGAAGACAATCAAGTCAAGTTAAATATATGTTTATGTCCCTTAATCATTCAACAGGATTGCACAAGCCCACATGTGACATGGCAAAAGATCACATCCGCTAGACCATGTCCTCCTATTCTAACTTTCATGTGGGGAAAACAACATGGGAGGAATTAACTCCCTACAATAGATGTGGTGTTGGCAACATTAGCAATACAAACAAATGTAGCGATATTGCAATAATATAATCCGTAATGCTTAATTTATGTAGTAATATATAATTTATACTGTACTGTAACAATATATATATATATATATATATATATATATATATAATGGTAATGTTGAATACAGTTTTTTTTTATCACTTTGCCCCAACATTCACAACCTTTGTGTAATGTTTTACAACTCTAGACACAAAAATCACAACTGATGCAACAAAATGCACATGTTCACATCTAGAAACATCTCTTACACGTTTTTCAATTGCTTGGATACAAGTCACATAAACCTTAGATAATTTGTTTATTGAAATCAGATCACCTGTTTAATATGACACAACTTAACATCAATGTATTTGCACTTCAAAATGCAATTGAAACATTACATTTAAGATGACCGTCTATTCATTTCATTACAATTATCTAACTATGAATTGATAGAACTGCTCAAAATGACAAATACGTGTTCCATTACTCTTAATGCATAGTTTTATGGAAACTGGCTAACAATATTGCATGTTAAGATCATTAACGTTTACCGTTGATACTAATTACCAAATTTGTTACTGATGATTGATTTCACATGGTGGTACGACAGTAGTATATATTGAAATGAGTGGTGTCCACAACATACCGATAACATGGAGCTGGTAGGTGATCACAATAGACAGCAAGCTAGCAGCAAGGAAGACGTGGTCGAAACAATGGCAGGGGACATGAACCCCTTTTGAGAAGTGGTCGTAGCCCTCGTCAAAGAGGCGGACTTAGGCCTCACCAGGGGCCATGGGCCTCGTTTGAGAGGTGTGGGTGAATGCGGTAGAGGACAAGGCCACGGACCAAGACAGCGGCAGCAACATCAAAGAGTGTTCAATGAAATCCGAGCAATAGTTGTAGACCAGGTCATAAATCATGGCAAGACAATGACCAACCAAACCTCAGAAGATCAACTGTGACCTCAATCATCAGAACATTCCGCAACGAGAACCGGTAGGTCTTCAGCATGCACTACAGTTAGCATTACTATAGGCTACTCTCAATTGTCAAATGACAACGTGCCATGCCAATGTGTACCATACATTGGCACGTGATGTAAATGACATGACCTGTATGTGATGTAAATGACAACACTATGTGTGATGTAAATGACAACAGTACTGAAGTGCCTTCTGAAAGAAATACAGAGTGAAGCACCTAAGAACTGAGTATGTTCAGTTTCATGGTGCGTATTTGTACTGTAAATATTCCCCAAATCTTCTACATCATTGCAATTACTGTATCTTTCCTAAATTTATTTTTTAGAGAGTGATGGAACTGGATGCTGAAGAAAACCATCACAAATTAATTTATTTGGATGAGGCAGGCTTCAACCTGACCAATACAAGAAGGAGGGGTGATGATGTAATTGGCCAGCGGGCAACCATGCCAGTACCTGGAAAACATGGGGCCACTGTAATCCTTTGTTTAGCTTTTCAGAGTACAATTTGCCAGTTGAAAAACATGATTTTACTGTATTGTATTTCATCAATACATTTCAGATTTTGTTCAATGATTGTATTGTGGTATATTCTCTCAACTAGGCGTGG
Source organism: Forbesichthys agassizii (assembly GCA_026546735.1). Taxonomy (NCBI): domain Eukaryota; kingdom Metazoa; phylum Chordata; class Actinopteri; order Percopsiformes; family Amblyopsidae; genus Forbesichthys; species Forbesichthys agassizii. The sequence continues at coordinate 16,682 of JAODLL010016789.1, read as the reverse complement.
TTTTTACAGTGATGTATTTATGTTTAGAACTATAATGAAACATGTATGCCATATTTTGTACTACAATATTAAATTATTGTACGAACAGCTAAACAATGATCGTATTGGCACATTATGTGTCTGTGATCTAAACAAATGTTCCTTTGGTATTTCACAATAAAGTTGTAATTTGAACCAGTGATCTTGCAAGTGCACAGTTTCTTTAAAGATATGATAGTACAATCCTATGTTTTGAACATAGGACAGCCTGTGTTACAAGTGGCTACCATTTTATGTTTTGTATCTAGAGTTGTGAAAAATGACACTAAGGTTGTGAATTTTGGGGCAAAGCGGTTAAAAAAAACTTTAATAAATATTAAAAATATTATTATTGTGCTACCCAGCATTGAAGTTATTGTATGATATACTTAACATTGTGATGATCAGGATGTACTGATTGATGAGGACTAGCCAGTATATTCACAATGTCCACATGGAGGCTAGCAAATCGAAGCAGACAGTCCCCGTATTTAGTGCGACTGGCCAGGAGGTTTACCACGCTCATAGGGTGAGGCTACAGCAGGCAGCTCCTACACTATCCTTGCCCTTGCTAGTTGCTACAGCCTGGCCCATGTGCACACTAACGCTGGCCTTAATCGACCATGATTATAACTAATGACTGTAATGATGCACGCTTTCTACGCAGCAGGACAATGCAATTACGATCAAGAAAATTCTCCCCAAGCTTTCTCGAGCTCTCTTTCTCTCACAGTCTATTCAATCAAGCATGCATGCAAGACCAGTGTGTGTGCATGCGTGTGTGCTCGTGTGCGTGCGTGTGTGTGTGTACAAGTGTGTGTGCGAGTGTGCGTGTGTGTGTGTGTGTGGGTGCGTGTGTGTGACAGATAAAGTCTCCTTCTCTGTGTGTTTGCATGGTGGTTTCTTTGTGTGCATTAGGGCTCGACTAAGCATGAGAAACATGCTTAACTTTAATGTTTAACTACAGTACATGTTGTAGCCTTTGTAACCATCCCACACTGTGTCAAAATGTGTCTTATTGTCCAAATGACATCTGAAAACACTGGCATAGACCAGCAATGACAATGAATAATTTCATCGTCTATATATTATTTAAATTGCAATGTGATAAACAGAACAGAACAAAAGAGTAGAACCACAGTTCATGCTGAGATGCAAAACATTTGGACCAGCTGGTTCTGTGTTCGGTTGCCATGGATACTGTGATCCTACAATTTTTTTGTATAGGAACACATTTTACGTTTAAAAGTCTTATCTTATCTGTAAGCTACTTCAGACGTCCGCACACATGCAAGCAGGAACACACACAGACACACACTGGTACACACATATTGCTTTCGACAAATCAAGCCACGTCTCCATGGAAACTAGGATGGAATAAAGAAAGCGCCTTAATCACTTGATAAGTACTATAAACTCCACTGTAGTCCAGCCAAATCCAGCCAGTCAGCCATGATATATCATTTTTAATGTTTGTCATACAGTATGTGAAGCCATTTCAGGTCATGACACTATTATCTGTCAAGAACAATTCATAATACATTATCTGTCAAGAACAATTCATAATACATTGCGCAGGTTTAATTAAAAGCACATAATTTCACAGGAAGTCCTATTTCTTTCATATCGATTTGTTATTCACCAGTGGCCTGGGTTAGCGGGAATGCTTTGTAAAGCATTGATCTTGTGACTTTCTGAAATACAGTCTACATTATAGATTTAAAGAATGTATTTTAGCTAGTTTGTTTTTCCTACATTTACTGTGTAACCTACCATGTTATAAGGTACAGTACATTGTCAACAAGCAATCATAGTGGTAACAGAAATGATAAATTAGTAATTAATACAGGTGCCTGAAACCAAGTAATAATGAATCTGCTGTGTTATTGCTGTCTATCTCCAGAGGAACAATATTAGTTTTTGTTTTGTTTTTGCATATTTCCATTTTATGTAAGGCAGTGTTCCTATGTGGATACAATTGATGAAAATATTTGAAGAAATAAAAGTTATCAATTTCTCTCATTATTATATATTAGATGTGCTTGTTCTGACAATATTACCATGAATAAATACTAAAACCAAGCAACAGTATTACTGCAAATAAACAAAATATTTATTACCTCTAAAATTTAACTAGAAGCCTTTGTTTCTTTTATTGCTTAGACTAATTAGAAAACATATTTCAAACATAATTTATTTTTCAATTGCATTTCAATTTTGCATTTTTGGTCATTAACAACTATTTTATCCAAAGTGACTTAAATCATAGTATATCACTTATACTCTTTAGCGTTCAAGTAAGTTCTAAAACTGTGTGCTAAAACTGTCTTGTTTGTTGTGCATTGTGTTTAATTTTATATATTCATTCATTATTACTTGCATTGATGTGTACAGCACTTTGGTCAGCATTGGCTGTTTTTACCCATACTTCAGTCATCACATGTAAAGCACTCTATTAGAACATGTGACATCATCAGTCATAAGAGCAAGATGTTAGTTAGCATTTATCCAAACTTACACTACAAAGACCACACATCATGTTACAGTATACTGTAAGTGGCATAATTACATTAAATAGATCACATTATTACATCCATACATAAGAACATTTGCTGTAGCTGCTATTAAGACAAAGCACAATAAATGTCATGTTAATGAAACATTACAACATAATTGATTTACAGTGTCAATGATAAACATTTTATGATACTTTACTGATCATCTTCTAAAGGCATTTTGAACTATCATTACATATTTTTAGAACTGGAGCCCTTTTTGTGGGGTTAGTGGAGAAATGTGGTCATGGTTGTTTTGCTATCTACAGAACATATCCTATAAATATCAAATACAGGAAATGCATTATGCAACATTTTTTGATTTACGGAAATGTCAGAAATGATCTTATGAGCATGCAATGTAGCTACATTTACCTTATTAAATACTTGTTTATGTTATTTTGGTCTGTTGAACATTTTTCTCTTGGTAATGATGTAGAAAGAGAAAGACACATTGTTAATTTGCAAATATATTTATGTGCAGACTAGTTATGTGCCTATACAGAAAATGTCGTAGTTATGTACATTATTGTTATTTTATATATACTGTATATGGCATTAGTGCCATTTTCACAATATTTTCATTGATATAATCAATGTAGTACTGTATACTGTATTATTTAATGCAACATGCCAAGTATTACAGTTTACTATAGTTCCCAGGTTTTAAGAAGCAGTGAAGGGGTTCTGCACACTCCGTTTATGCTCAACAGACATGAGGAAAGTCACATGCAGGGAGGTTGCTTTAACAGGGATAAAGTCACAGTTCTGCTTTCAGGCCTAACAACATGGACACGACTGTGCACACGTTGCAAACATTAATAGAGTGTGAAAGGTTACAGATATGTGTAATACTCATAGTGACTAGGAGAAGCTCTCGCTTCAACACTGACATCTCTAGTGGTACACACAGGTTGTTGAAACAGTGGCAGCACGTTTGCTTATATAACTCATCCTAATTCAATTGTAAAGACAAGTTTATACAGTAAAGAACAAAGAATGTGTGTGTCTGATACAATTAACACAATCCCTGTGTATGGCAAACAGCAATTTACATGATTTATACAGGAATCAAGGTACATCCAAAGAGAAAATGTAGTGTTAACACCAGCCACAGTATGGTATCACTGTCTGGTATGATTATGATGCAGGTTTATTAATTAGAATGGTGAGTTACTGTAACTGACGTAAAGGAAACTGTAGGGTCGGTAGTCTGGAGGTTTTGTAAAGTCAGGAATAATATCTCATCAGGAATAATATATGAACCTGTTCCAATTCTCTCTTGGCCAATTCTACTTTGAACAAAACGGTATACAGCATACAGTAAAGTGTATGTTTTGTGTGTGTGCATGTGTGTGTGCAACCATACACGCTCAAGAATTAAAAAGTTATTTAATGGCTCCCTAGATTTGACTAGGAATATGTTTGATACAGTATCTTCATAATTATGACTAGCATAAGGGAAAAAATGATTACACTACTTTATATACTGTTTTTATTTGGCAGGATGTAATTATGGGTGTAATGAATGCCCCTGAACAATAAGTAGGTATTTACAGCCATCATGGGAGAAAATATTTATTTTAAGCAACATTAAGGACAAGAAATAAGCAGCAACAGAGAAATAAAATGTTATTAAGTCAGGCACAAAATTAAAATTAGAATATCTTTCTTTAAACATAGCACATTTCAGCTATTTTTGGTAGTGTCATTCATATACATACACAAAGTTCTGAAATCGCTGGAAGAATAACGTCTGTGCTCTGCTGTATAACATTCGGATGGCATCAAGCCAGCATCACTATCAGATTCAGAGATATAAAAGAGAATTCCAAATAATAATCCAACTTTAACAAGAACTCAAGCAGTTTAAAGTCGTGGCGATTCTCCAAACTTTTCTCAAACGCAGACACCTCGGTATATGTGCTGGGCCTCCCAAGCGCTTAGTTCAGCTTTATAACAGCCGATCTGCTCAGCTTTGATGTGCGGTTAGACAAGCAATCATGCTGTGAAAAAGACACAGTGAAAGATAGAGCATTTTAGGTTGAAGGCCAACTTGGATTTAATCCATACTTTCTCATTTGTGAAGCTCCTTTAAAAGAAGACCCTTAACAGCAATAAACAGAACTCAAGGCAGATCACTCATGTGTCAATGGGCCAAGAAATGTAGGCATATTTATCATTATAAGTCTAGTCAAAACACAAATGAAACAAGGTCACTTTTCAACAAGAGTCAACTGTAAATACAGTGTGATTCAATCAAATGTGGAGAGTGATGCAACAAAATATGCAAAGAATTTCATCATGTTATGAAGATTACTGAAAATGAATTAAGTCACAAAATCCATACTTGAGAGAGTTATCTAATGTCCCTCTTTCTGTGAGATTATGGATGTCTACCATGAATAATATTTGTTTTACTTTGAACAGATTTGAATGTGCATGGCTTATGATTGCATGACTGGATGGGTAATACCGACACCTAAAGAGTTTGCTTACAGGGCTCATGTGGAAACATGTTGCAGACGCATGCGTTACTTATTCATATGAGAAATATAAGGAGGTTGATTTTATTTAACATCTCACATAGCATTCATGTGTAGCACCTTGGACCCAGATTCCTAAAGGTCTACGTTGCCTCAGATTTGTCAGAAGGTGTATGGAAATACAAATATATCTGAAAAAAGTACACCAATGCATTGAGGAAAATGCGAATTATTGTAATACTTTTATTCCTTTTCATAACTGTTTATAACTTTTTAGGATCCTAGTCATTTATTCATTTTTTTTAATTTTTTTTATTAGTTGTGACATCGTTCCAAGAATAAATGTTAAACACGGGGGCTCTTGGGCTGAGTGGAGCTGAACTGTACAGCTAATGTTGTGCATGCGTTATGCAGTGCCTGAATGTCAGCTTTCCACAGCCTGGCAGCTAATGTTCCACTGTGATGGGGGAATACATTGACATTGACTGTGTTCCAAAAAAAAAAAAAACATCTCTGGACTTTTTGTTTGCATTCTTATTTTATTTGTAGATAACAGCGGGTGTCTTTCATGGCGTTTAACGCAAAGCTACTTTTTCAGGGCATATTTAATCACTGATTAGCTTTCTGTTCAGTATAATCCCCTCAGAGACACCAGGACACACATACTGTAGACACACACACAGGCGCAAAGCATCGCTCAGCACTGCTCAGTGTTGGGCAATAAATCAGCAAACCTGAGCATGCGTTGTTGCTGTTTGCCTCCAAAACAAACCACTTAATTACAGTACATTCTCATCCCTATACTAACTCCTTTTGTTTTCATGTCAGATGGCAAGGTCTGCGCCGGAGAGAGAGGTTGCGGCTGTCCCAGTACATGTGCCACTGGCTGCACACCGGAATGCACACGCATGCACACACACACAAACAGAAATGGGGAGAGAAACATATGGAAGGTGCCAGCAGAGTCACCTCAGCCAATCCCATTAGGATTGAACTCTCCTCCAGGGCCTTGGCTCTCTACTAGACAATTAGATACCAACCAGTGGTCTAATGGGTTTACCACAATGTATTACCTGGCACCGTACTGGAACTTCCAAATGCTGCTCTCTGCGGATATAATCTAAACCGCACTGGCTTCTTTGTGCCACATTCTAGAAAGCAGCCTTGAAGGGTAAATTGTGAAGAGTAACCAAGCACTGAAAGCAAGGTGCAGCAATAGCATTCTCTGAATACAGGTTAGTGTAATGGCATTATGTGATTGGCTCATATACTAGATAGAGGGTGATTTAATTTGCTGTCTTCTGTATGGGAAAATACACTATATTGCCAAACATTTTGGGACGCCTGCCTTTACATGCACATGAAGGTTAATGACATCCCATTCTTAATCCGTAGGGTTTATTGTGGAGTTGGCCCACCCTTTGCAGCTATAACCGCTTCAACTCTTCTGGGACGATTGTCCACAAGGTTTATGAGTAATTTCATGGGAATTTTTTACCATTCTTCTAGAAGCACATTTGTGAGGTCAGACACAGATGTTGACGAGAAGGACTGGCTCGCAGTCTCCGCTCTAATTCATCCCAAAGGTGTTCTATCTGGTTGAGGCCAGTTCCTCTACACCAAACTCACTCATCCATGTCTTTATGGACCTTGCATTGTCATGTTGGAGCAGGGAGGGGCCATCCCCAAACTGTTTCACAAAATTGGGATCATGAAATGATCCAAAATGTCTCAGTATGCTGAATCATTAATAGTTTATTTCAATGGAACTAAGGGGCCAAGCCCAACACCCTAAGAGCCACTCCACACTATAATCCCCCCTCCACCAAACTTTACATTTGGCACAATGCAGTCAGACAAGTATCCTTCTCCTGGCAACTGCTAAACCCAAACGTCCATCAGATTGCCAGACAGAGAAGCGTGATTCATCACTACAGAGAACACATCTCCACTGCTCTTGTGTCCAGCGGCGGCATTCTGTTAACCACAGCATCCAACACTTTGCATTGCACTTGGTGATGTAAGGCTTAGATGCAGCTGCTCGGCCATGGAAACCCATCCCATTAAGCTCTCTATGTATTGTTCTTGAGCTAATTCAAAGGCCACACAACATTTAGAGGTCTGTAGCTATTGCTACATATTTAGTACTGAAGAAATGTAATAAATGGAGTTATTGCACAGGTGGCAACCTATCACAGTACCACGCTTGAATTCAATGAGCTCCTTGGAGCAACCAATTCTTTCACATATGTTGTAAAAGCAGTCTACATGCCTAGTTGCTTGATTTTATAAACCTGTTGCCATGGAAGTGATTGGCACACCTAAATGTATTGATTTGGAGGGATGTCCCAATACTTTTGGCAATATAGTGTATATAACATTGCTTTCCTCATAATAACCTGTGTATAACATATAAAGGGTGTTTTGCGTCTTGCTGTATTTTGAAACAAATTTTATAGTTAAGATTTTGATAGCTAAAATCCCATCTAACTGATAAAAGTAAAATTGTAAATAATGAATAAATAAATAATATTATAATAATACACTATAGTTGATGTCACCATTAAAAAAAGTATATATACCTTTAAATATAATGTACAGGTGCAAGAGCAAAGTCAATAAAAGTATGTTTTGTGAAGTGATTAAAACATGGTAGTTATTATTTCTGCCTTATCTCCTCAGGCAAGTCTAGGAGTCTAGGAGTTTTCATAAATTGATATGGCAAAAGTGTAATTACTTTGCTGCATTACTTTTTTCTGACTTTGTGTGGCCCCTTGCCCAAGCCTATAGCAGTGGAGTGACCTCTCCTTGACCTTCCGATGGTCAGAGGGTCGATATGCTACCAGTAGAAGTATACTGCCGCATCGCAATGCCAAGCTTCAGGTGTGTGGAACATTTCAAAAGGCATAGCCTACTGTAGCTCAGTCCACATCGACTGAATTATATTAGTTGCAAAGTGAAAGAGTTATTTTAATAATGTCTGAAAAGACTGCATGCTAAGTCGTAGCACTGTGTTTTGGGATGGTGATTAAACACTAGTAGAAGACCTGAACAACATCTGCAACAACTGCTTCACACGGCTTTCACTGGCTTTCTGCCAAATGAGATGAGATAGCAGGTTCAATAATCATTAAAATGCTAAATTCCTATCGCAACACAAGACAAAATATTCCTCTGTTGTGTTTTTTGCTATGCATACCTGGAAGCATTTGTTAGTCCCTAGTAAAACAAATATCTGTACCTTAGACTATATATTTACAGTTTTTATTTAGATTATTTTCTTTTTTTTATTAAGCATGTGCAGGTGAAGTCAATTCTATGGGCTGCAGTTTTAAGAATACAGTTTACATTAATTTGTGCGTTCGGAAAGATTCGGAAAGATAAATGTCTAACTTTCTGAATGATAACTTCATTTTGATAGTCGTGGAAGTGAAAAGTATGTCAGGGAGAGATGTGTACTGCAGTGTGCTAACACTTTAACAGCTCATTTAGCATTCGTACACAGGACCTTTTCCTTCGGGGTTTGAAATGGCTCCAGGGAACAGAACATCCACCGTCCGACACTTTTCTGTTTGAAGGAAACTCTTTGAGAAGTAAAGTGACATTAAAAAGGTCTATTGCACATCTTACAGCGGAAAAGACGTTTTTGGTGTTTTGCATGCTATTCCATTCCATCCATGACTGACTTGTCTCTGGTGCTGTTCCCAACCTTGTCACGGCTAAAAAGCTTTGCTTTGTTGAATGAAATGTCCACCGTAGAGAAAAAAGTTGGTCTAAAAATAACCCGTTTGCCTTATATCCTCCCGTAGGTTACTTCTTAGGGCCTGCGACTCAGAATCTTGCTCAAGTCTTTTCCTGACAACTGAAGCTGGCTTCAGACGGGGGAGATAAAGCTGGGATGGAGGATGATAAAAAAAAAAAGAAACAAGCATGATGTTACATCGCTGTCCTTCGTAATGGTTGTATTCGCCCTTTAGGGCTCTCTCCCTTCCTGCCTTCCTATACAACCCCCCCACCCCACCTCACCTCCCTCCCAGCATTACCGGAACAGGGTTTATCATCTGTGATAAGCAGCCACAGTCTGGGAGGAATCAACTCTGGATGTTTATTGCGTTAGGTCAGCGCCTTCTAATGGAGCGACTCCTGCAGACCATGTCATCGCCACAGGGCTCCGGAGAGAAGATACAGAGCCACGACACAACACACACACACACACACACACAAATGCATGTGCACACACACAAGCATTACTTTATTTGATGGCATAAGAGAAATAGTTGACAAAATGCTGTCAAAATCATGTTGCATTGTGGGAGATCTCTGGTGTGTATGCTTTGGGCACAATGTTACTGTACAGCAGCTGATATACATTTCTGGTGCCTGGATAGATATCTGATCTCAGATCTTTTTAGGTGCGTACTTCATGAAGCATGTTTTGTCATTTGAAAAGTCACATTCATCTAGTTTTGCGACTTTAATAGCATTGTGAGGAAAATCCGATTTGTTCCATTCAGTTTTCATTCAATTTTACCTTGTTCAGGGCAATATTTTAGGAATGCGGAAATGAATAATGTTTATGCCATTTATTCTTTTGTTTCATTAGTTTTGTAGAAGACATTTTTAAGAAACACATTGGTCCTTCCTGCCCATTTGTTTGAAGTGGGAAATAATCAAACGTTTATTATTGTACATGCCATGCATGCTTTTGCTGTGTGGCAGATGGTAACATGACAGTGTAACCATAGTGCAGGATCCATTGTGTTGCATGTAAAGCTCAGCTTACACCTTCTGCCCTTTCAAGGTCAGGTGGGAGTCACATCACTCCCCCACACATTGCTGTAGACAGCCATATGCTTCCCTTTCCGCTGCACTCAATGAATTGTGTTCAGATTCTTGATCAAATACTTTAGCTTGTGTGTGTGTGTGTAAGGGACAATATCGGCTGCCAACTCACCTGAGGCCCACAATTAGCGTTGAGCAGCTGTGATGCTTTATGTGCCTTGACAACTGAATGTACCATGGACACAGCCTGTCAGCCTAGCAACATCTAAAACACTTACAGAACCACCTGTCTTCTGAACGCTCCTCTCTGCATCACTATCTACACAGGTTTCCTCAATGTAGGTGTACCCATTTCACGCAACACTTTAATACTTATTAACATGCAATCTATGTTTGTTACTAGCTGTTGCCGTGAGCGTGCCAAGCATGAAAGCTATCCCTGTTCATTTTAATCAGCGTGCTGCCATAGGGAAGTCGTTCTTCATTTCAAACTGCTTGTTGACCCCTTGTGGAGAGCAGAAAGGCACGGGCCTCTAGGTAACATTGGCCAATGCTGCAGGAATGGCCATAGTGGCACCTTTAATGAGAGACTGTGGCTCTGTGTGATGTGAGTCATAGAGGAGGGCTGACGTTCTCATGCTGTGCCAAGAACACTGTCTTCTATCTAGTGATTATCAGGGAAAGGCTGGGCAGATGGTTTCTCTTGAGGGATTCCCTATTAGGAGCAGCTGTCAAATGGGAAGAGCAGTTAGCGAATTTAACTTAAATTCCATTCTACAGGCGCAAAATGGAAAACAAATGTATTATTCATTATTAGTTCTCATTTATTTAATGTGCAACGAGTAACAAGATAAACAATGGCGCCGCCGCTAAGTTTGGTTTTGACTTTAAGGGGAAGACGAGGTAAAAATGACTAGCCCGGTTTCGTTGGCCAGCTGTCCCTCAAGCCTGCTGGCTGCTCAGAGTCATGATTCAGATCTATTCTCTATTTAGAACCGCTTCCTGTTTAATTGGATTCAGTAATTAGAGGGAGAGGGAGACATCTTACGCGCGGTGCATTTTCCTGTTAACCCTTCGATTTGTGGCACACGTGCACATGTGCACACCTGTACACATCCACACTCAGACACACATGGAACTAACCGCAAATGCTAAGGATTTTGTGCCAGATGGACAGGCATTATGTCTTCAAAGGACAGCGACAACCAAATACGAATGCAGCGTTTGTCCACCAGTGTAAAATACTACCATGTCACAGTGCATGTACTGTGTGTGCCTGGCCACCTTCTGCCATTTTTACTGCATCACATTTACTTTAAGTTGCATATGCTGCTTACAGAGAGAAACATGGTCTTACTGTGGCAAAACACACAGGATAAGTCCCACCAAGGCACCGTGCTGTAGTTGTACACCCGCTGCCTTTAGAAAACAATGTTGTCACTTTTATTCATCAGAACGCTCAGGGCAAGCTGGCCACTATACTGCAGTAATACACTGCCACAGGAATGATGCTTTTATTCTATTTTTCATGAATGTCTATTAGGTGTAATAATGAGTTTATGTTATAAGAATGAGGCATGTCACAATCCATCTATATGAATGAAACTGCATACAACAAAGAGTGCTTCTCTTGACTTCCATGTCTATAAACCGTATCACTGCATAGCATGCACATTCTTTAATTTAGTACCTAATGCTCTAATATAATATAATATAATATAATATAAAGTGTACCTTTAGAGGTGTATGTTTTCTATGTGGCATCATATTGGTCAGTATTGGTCAGTATACTATTCAGACAATCAGGAAGCTAGCCTTGTGCCTGGTCTTTAGGGCTTTGTTAAAGTTTCCATGAAAGAACGTGTTGAAGACATACAGTACTTCTTTGAAACAGTCAAAGTAAACAAGGTTTATCATAGGAATGTACTGGTTTCTGTGTTAGCCAATAGCAAAACAAAAACAAGCACCAGAAAACAAACAAAATAAATGTTTGAGTTTAAATTTGTAAAACCGTACTTAGATGTTTCCTTCGATCAGAAATCACAGCACATCAAAATGGTATTTGTGTGTCAGTATTATACACAAATTATCTAAATCATTAAATGTAAATTAAAGCAGCCTCTCATACTAAAATACTACATACTAAAACCTCTCATGTAAATACTTGTCATCACCTGAAGATCTAACAACTTCACAGCAATCATTGCCCATCATATAATCTCATAGACCGATCAGAGGACACCTGAATTCAATTTTGTAAACTTGATCATTTTTTAAAGTACATTATTAAAGTCAGAATACCTATTACAATCATGCAAAGTCATACTGCTTGAAGATTATATTTATACCGTTTCATTCAGATTTAAATTTGGGAAAATGTTCCAGAACGTGTTCTTTGTGTTTGATTTACCATACTGTACCATAGCCATGGCCATAACCATAAAAGGTTATGATTATAGGTTGTATGAATACTGTATCAGATCTCAAGGATTCCATATTGAGAGCCACATTATTATTTATACCACATTGTAAAAGCATAGTCTGACACATTCCTGCAGAATCCAACAATAGCAATCAATTTAGTTAATGTGTAAAACCTTCAACCATCCAAGACTTCATTCAGTGTTTTCATATATTGAGAGAAAAGTCTAACTGACTGAAAGTACTTGTAAACTGTATTCTCCCCTTCTAGTCCAAGGCCTTGATAACAATCAACCTCCTCTCACACAGCTTAGCAATTACTCTTTTTGAAGTAACTTTTGTTTCAAGGTTAAGATCTGTTCATTATTAATTAAACTTAATTATGTGAAAGAGTGTATATTGAATATGATAACATGGAAGGTATTTAGCTGAAAATGAATCCACAGACATAAGACATCTTGAATGCAGGTTAAAGAAGTCAAATATGCTGTATTGCATTTCAAGTTACACTTAACATAATAATAATTTTTTCCTATGCTAGAATGACTCCAAAGGTATTATTTGACAATACACTTAAAGGCAGGGTCAGTCATTCTCGAGAGTGATTGCGAAATTCTAAATCAAAACAATATTCCTACACGCCCTCTGCGGTGCCACCCCACACATCGAAACGCACTGTGAAGCAAAGCATAGTATTATGGCTTTGTTGATGTGAGCGAATGTGAGTTGAAGTATCGGATAATGTTTTCAGCACGCACAGAGGGCAGTAATCATGTTAGCTGCTGAATTTCACGTACTGAATGAAGCATGACGTGATATCGGTTTTATATAGCTTTAGATATATCAAATGTGTGTCCGGTGTCCACTAGAGCAATCAATAACAACCAGTCAACTAGTAGCCTATCCAGTACACATCAAGAATGACTTTCTGCCACAAGATGTCATATTAGAGCACCAGCATCTCAGACCAAAACAAATGCTGTGTGGGCCACACACATGCACCAAAATGCACTTGTGGCCGCCCCGGCTACAAAAACAAAGAATAGAGTAGCTTGGATTACAACAAAGAAAATAGTTGTTTTCTGCTATATTATTGTTGGTGAACATATGGGGAAAAGTGATTTTCAGAGAAAGTGCATGTAGTTGTGTTTGTCAGGCGGAGGAATTAATGGAGGCCATGTTTATATGTCTCAGCCCTTAGTCTCTCTACAGTATCGATGTCGGCAGTGGTGCAGGAAGCCAGGCGTGCAGACCAGTGATCCATGTCTACCCCTCTGCCCCAAATCCTCTGTCTCAGCAAGCTGTCGAAAGGCAAATAAAACAATGTTCAAATTTAGTCTATACTTCTAGTGGGAGGAAAGTTGACTTTTCTCCTCTCCCATCAGTGCTAAACATGAAGCAACAAAGTTAGTGTAAAAATAAAAAATAAGGTTTATGTGGGTAGATGAAATAAAAACCTTGGAACATCTGGCGAGCATATGTTGGCAGGTTAAGGTAAACAGTGTTTCCTTTTAAGGTAGCGCTCCTACCCTCTGCAGATTGAGAGGTATGATGTGGAACACCTTCAAAGGAGCGAGAGGCCAGCACATCTTGTTTCCATTTAGCCCATAACCTGGACGCCTCTCCACAGCAGACATCTCCTCAGTCATAATACAATCCCACAAAGGGCATACTGGGCTTGGGCGCTTACACGCACATATTGATGTTCATAGCCAGAAATACGCATATGTTGTAAGTGAAGTACTGTACACGCACACACACACACACACACACAGGAGGTGGAAACAGGTAAACTTTGAGTCAGTCACACATCATGAGACACATGTCTCAAGTCAAGTCCCAGATCCGAATACCAAGGGGTCAGCACAGGTTAGTAGGAGAACAGGGTACGTTCGTGGTTACGGTGGTCATGTCCCCAAATAAACGTTGTGTGTTCAATCCCTGACATGTCCTGCTTATTCACACGCATCCCTGAGCAAGATGCCAAATCCCTTATTGCTCACATACACAAATACACATATGCTAAATGGTCGCATTGTTTTTCTCAGCCACGTCCCAAATCTACAAGTAGAATTTCAAGTAGACTAAAGTCGAAATATATCTCCGTCTAAATATGGAATAGCAAGGCATACAAAATAGCCATTTGTCAATGTATTTGAAATAAAATATGATCTACAACTGGTCAACTGAATATATTAGTGCAGTTAGTAATACTGGTTGTAACTGCATGTCTCACGTCAGAGGAATCCAAGTCTTCATCAAGTCAATAATATTGTTGAGGGGAAGTGACTCAAGTCCGCACCTCTGACACACACACACACATGCCACATACTTTCAGAGTGACCTTATGTGGAACCGGGGCGGTAGAAGATTAATTAGTTCATGCCCAGCCCTCAAAAGCCCGTCTCATGCCAGAGCGGCACGTCAGGCTGTACAACATCTGGTAGTGGGCATCTGGTGCCATACATCAAACTAGCTTCTCCATGTTCCACGCCCCGCACACAGAATGTTGGCCTGATCAAGCTAACTTCTAAAACTAACATTTGCTTTGCCAGGTGAAAGGGGAACACTCGTCCAGGAGGGAAACAGCTCTAATCCCGTAGCAGCCCTGCATGCTTAAACGTGTGTGGCTCTGCTGTAAAGAGGCCCATAAAACAGGAGGGACAGACACAGGAACACGTGTGTGTGTCCATGCGTGTGTCTAATTAAAGCACCAACCACATCCCGACGCACTGCTCTCCTATACGTCAGAGCACGAGCTCTAAATCAATGAGCAGGCAGGCAACAGTGGTGTAGCGGCCACAGTGCTATCAGACAGGGTCTGTCCTCCATGCCATAAACAGCAGAGGGGGGGAAATAAGCATCCCCTGTGATAATAGGTAGCGGGGGTGGCGGCTGGGAGCTGTTAAACTGGGTCACCATACCGCTGAACGCCACTGCTTTTCCTCTTCTGCCCATCTTCCCTTCTTCCGCTAATACCACTCTCTCCTCCCTCTCTCTCTCTCTCTCTCTCTGTCTCTCTCTCTGTCTCTCTCTGTCTCTCTCTCTCCCTCTTTGACTTTATACTTGTTCATCCCTCCCCCCATCGCAACATCGGCCCTTATTTTTCACTGCTTACCCTCCACCAGGGCTAACAGCCTGGAGCCCTTGTCTCCACAGCCACAGTCCTCCCCCCTTCATCCACCCTCCCTCCCCCCACCACCCCCGCCCTCCTTTTAGCCTCAACAACAGTAACTACATTCCTCTCCACTGATCCCATCCAGTGTCTGCTGGTAAAATAGCCCGGCAGAGAACCACTGCCAGGTTCCTGCAGGGGCCATAAAAGCAGCGCGCCCTTTATCTCATCTTGCACGTCGTCCACAATGCCTGCACGCTGGGTTTCTCTTTCTGCGCTTTAAGTGACTCCTGGTTATGTCAGTATAATGAGCGGCTGAGGCAGATATACCTTTTACTGTAGCTCTGTCCTGTACAGTGCTGTGCACTGCTGTAATAGCCTATATAATGATGTGTATGTTAAGTGAAGTGTGTCAATGAGATTACGGCTCTTGTTTGTGGCTTTTAGGTTTAGCGGTGCTTTTATGTATTTTGAAGGAAGGCTACACATACACACATAATAGATACAGACACAGGCAGATTGAGGGATCGCAGCAATGTGTTCTTGACGTCTGTATACTTAATAAAGAGCAAGGTCATCTTGTTTCTAAGGAAGGAAACATGGAAACAGAAATGACAGGTCACCACAAATGGTAGACCTCTTACTGTGAGTGTGAACAAGTGTGTGTCTGTGTGTAGGTGTGTCAGAGAGAGAGAGAGAGAGAGAGAGAGAGAGAGAGAGAGAGAGAGCTTTCCACAACAGTTTGGTCATGTACAGTACTGCGGGGGGATGCTGAGATTGTTATTGTGTAGGAACAAGGCCTGTAGACCAGCCTGCTCCTGTCATGCTGCTAAAGGAAGGTTTGCTTTTACTGAGCAGGCTAGGAATCCTTTCCCTATACCGATCCACCAGTAATCCTAATAATCTGAGTGAGCTCTCATTCCTCTGTAATAAGCGCCAGATGTTGATAGTACAGATAAACACCAAACCTATGTTTTTTTATCCAAGGAAAATAAACCAAAGGGGGCCCACAGGATTCCACATGCTGTGTTGAGAAATGTATGAAAGCACTTTCATAAGGCTTCGCAGAGTGTCGCCATGTATAGTAGAAAGACGACGATTACATCTTAAAGACCTCTCTGTTTCAAAGGCACTACACAGACAAGGTTGTTGATTGAGTGATCTTTATGAGATGATTATAGATAATACACAAATAGCAAATGAAAAGTGACATTCTCACTATTCGTGTTGCAGCATAACGATGTTTTATTTTTCCAAATTGACTACAAAGTGTGTATATTGAGATTTATACAGTATATATATATA